>JANUWF010000454.1:0-45961 GCA_026120185.1 Voacanga thouarsii | reverse complement strand
AAGGTGTCTAGTTGCACTATTTCACGGTGGGGATTGTAACTTTCTATAAATTTCCTTGGTAACCTAATCTTTTGGTCGTTTACCAAAAGAATAATAATGTGATAATAATTGATCAATTGCATAAGCAAAATATGCTTAGAGTTTGATGTATACTTTTACATACTAATTTGACCATGAATTTTTTAGCATTCCACGCCTACAATAAGTGACGACTCTGAGATGGCATTGCCAAATGAAGTTTTAGAAGTTAGCGTGTAAGTTGAGGATTTGTAATGACTTCCATTTATTTACGACATTTCTTTAGTCAAATTCTTTTTTCTCACACACATGTATACCTTTAATACGTCTAACGGGTTTAATGGAATCGGTTGTGTAAGTTTCAAATTTATGTAATTATGATACTAGAATATGTTAAATTTGGAACTTTTTATTGGGAAATTCTTGCATCATGCACCGAATGCTTTAAATACGTGTACTACGTGTATTAAGAATTGTATAGTAAATATTCTGTATAATTTTACTAGTACATAGTATAAGCATCTAAAAATCCGGTGTACGTGCATCGGATGTACGCAAGAATTTCCCGTTCTTATTGACTGTAGATTTTTTTTTTTCTTTTTTCTTTATAGTGTTAAGGGTAATGTTTTTAACAATTGAACTATAAAATTGCCATAAAAACTTTGGACACAAAAGAAAAATTTTCACAATTTATTAGGAGAACTAATCATCCATTCCAAGTCTGCAATACACTAACCTAATTAATAAATTACTCTCAGGAAATTTCCCCATTTTCTTCCACTTTTTTGGTTGTTGATGTTTTAGTGACATCTTCATTTTCTTTCACTTCCTTGATCGAAGTTTCTGCATTTGTTTCATCGGTTTTGTTGGCTTTCTCTTCTTTCCCGGCTCTTTCTTTTTCCACTTTCTCAATTTTTAGTCTTTTTTCTTCCTCGGCCTTCAATCTTGCTTCTTTCTTTGCTACCTCAATTGCTTTGATCAATCTCTCTAGACAAATGTCAGCATCATTAGTAGATGATTTTGGCATCAAATTCTCTGCAACATCTGCTTGGTGCCACATTAGTTTCCTCCAATAATCGACCTACCATGTGAACAGATTGTGTGATCCAATATTCAAGTATTTCTTGGCAAGAACCGTGAATGCTTCAAATCCACAATATGATAATTCAATGTGCTTATCCATCCTCCCTCTTTGAATCGGAGCTGGATCAAGCTTTTCGACGTAATTCGTGGTGAAAACAATTAGCCTTTCTCCTCCACAGGCTGACCAGAGCCCGTCAATGAAGTTCAAAAGCCACTGAAAGAGTGACTTTGCTATCCTTATTGCTTTCCTCCATTTTCTTCTTAATTTCCTTTTCAGTCTGTAGCCTTTTCATCTTTTGCTTCATCTTCCCTTTTCTCTTTTTCTTCTCCCTCGCCTACTGTAAGATCGAGGGAGCAATCGATATCTTCAATCACTATAATAGACTTGCTTGATGTGTCTATCAACAACTTCCTCAGCTCCGTGTTATCTTTCACTGCAGTCAATTCCGGATCATACACATCATAGTTTAGTAAATTGGCCATTCCAGTAATCATGGAGGACTTGCCGGTTCTAGGAGGACCATAAAGAAGATAACCGCACTTCCATGCCTTACCAATCTTACCATAGTACTCTTTGGCCTTGGTAAATGTGGTCAAATCATCAATAATATCCTGCTTCTTTTTTAGATCCATTGCCAAAGTATCAAATGTAGATGGATACTCAAATGCGACATGGCTCCACATGCTCCACCCATATCTGTACCAGTTCTCACTTTTGTTGTTGGTGTAGAGCTTCCTCTGCCTTTCCCTCAGAGTAATCGCCTTGCCCTCATCCAAAACATGTTTCAAATATGTCTCGGTGATGACTTTACGATATCTCTGATGAACAGTGATAGTGAAAAACCTCTTCTCATCTTCTCTTGGAAAGAATGATATCGACTGCCTCGAGGGAATATCTTGGCTAAAAGCCCACCAGACCTTTATTCCTTGAAATTCATCCGTGACCTCTTCATGATCCTACATACTAAGGACAATCAATTCACGGTCTTGAACGACATTTGCCTTGAGATGCTTGGCTTGCTTCGAAGACTTCTTGTCGAGATATCTTTCAATGGCCATATAAGCCTTGCTACGCTCAAATCCGTCACCTTGATACTCGGGAAACGTGATTTGGATGTAAGGGTAGATGATGCTTTTCAACTTCGGGCATATCTCTTGAGTGGACCACGAGTTCATGGGGAAAATAGTTCGATACATGCCCCAAACAAACATTAATCCCGCCATAGCGAGCCTAAACTTCCCCATATTTCCCCAGTGGTCATCATCTTTTCCCTTCTCATGAAGACAAGTTTGAAAAACATTTTTTAGTTGCTTGAAAGACTTGTGATTTGCGCTTGTAGAATGTGCTATATGGATGTATATATATGGATACAAGCAAAAGGTGTCTTACTTATCGGCCAAGACGCGTTCCACATAATTACAAGGAACCTCCCCGGATGTTTCCTCGAATTTAAGGCACACAAGTATATGGCTAAACATATTTGGTCATATGATATTTGTGATTGTGTTTGAAGAAGATTAAAATTTTCTAAATAAGTAAAATATTAATCAATTTTTTAATAAAAGTGTTATGAATATATTAAATTAACGGAAGTTCCACTAATTAGTGGATGCTCCACTAATTATGGATTTATGTGAATTATTAGAGAAGATTTTTATGGATGTCCACCATTTAGTGGAGACACCACTAATTAAGATTAGTGGAAGATGATGTATTCCATGATATATTCCACTAATTAGAGCTCTATAAATAGAGTTATTCTCTAAACTTGTAATACACCATTATTTTGTGAAAGAAAGATTAGAGAAAATTGTGAGAGAAAAGAAAGAGAGAAGTTTGAAGAAATTCTTGTGCAAAGAATAGTTAAAGTTTTATTAGTGTGTAGTGTGAAGATTTTATTCTAACACTATCCAAATTTTATAACACGTTATCAGCACGAGTCTCTACTATTACAAAAGCCAGAAGACTAAGTACGACTCTCTGCCGTTACCAAAGCCAGAAGACAGGTACGCATTTATTGATCTCTATGGCTAACCTCGCTAAACTCGAATTTGTAGGCCTTGATATTTCTGGAAAAAATTATATATCATGGGTTCTCAATGTAGAAATGCATCTAAATGCTGAAGGCCTTAGTGAAACTATTCAAGCAAATAATAGTACATCTGCACAACACAAGGCTAAAGCTTTCATTTTTATTCGTCGTCATCTCGATGAAAATTTGAAAATGGAATATCTTACCGAAAAAGATCCATATGTCCTGTGGGTAAATGTAAAAGAAAGATTTGACCACCTGAAGATGGTCGTACTACCTACTGCACGGTATGAATGGTTGCACCTGAGGTTGCAAAATTTTAAAACCGTGAATGAATATAACTCCGCAATGTATAAAATTACATCTCAATTAAAATTATGCAGAGAAAAAGTGACTGATGAAAATATGTTGGAGAAGACATTCTCCACCTTTCATGCCTCGAATATTGTCCTGCAGCAACAATATCGGGAAAAAAGGTATACCAAATTTACAGATTTAATTACTGCCCTCCTCATTGCAAAGAAAAATAATGAGTTATTATTGCGAAATCATGAAGCCAGACCAACTGGCTCAATAGCACTCCCAGAAGTGAATGTTGTTGGCTCTAGCAAAAGCCATAGTTATAATCGTGGTCATGGTCGTGATCGTGGTTGTGGTTATGGTCGTGGACACGCTCGATATTTCCCTTATCACAATCATAATCAAACTGTGAGAAATACTGACCACCTGAAGTGGAACAGAAAAGATCATAAGGGAAAAGAAAAAGAAAAAGAAATGGAAGAAAAGCATGAGGATACATGTTATAGATGTGGCATAAAAGGTCATTGGTCATGTAACTGCCGTACGGCCAAACATTTAGTGGAGTTATATCAAGCTTCACTGAAAAAGAACAATAAAAATGTGGAAGCATATTTTTCTCAACATCCAGTAAATGATGCTGAGGATGATGATATTGATCCTGAAGATCTTAATATCAATTTTACCCATATGGATGTATCGGATTTTGTTTTGAACACCCAGATGGTAGGATAGACCATTTAATTGGTGATGGCAGTGTCCAGAAGAACTAAAGCCTCACCCTGATATTTTTGTATTTTCATTTTTATTATATTCTAATAATATTTACGTTTGCATATATATATATATATATATATTTGTGTTCAGATGACTGTTGTTAATGATGATGCATGCATTATTGAAGTGGAACTACAAACACCAAACTAAAAAATGAGAAATATTTTTTTGATCTCAAAATGGAAGAAATAAATATTTATACGATAAACGGTAGTACAAATGTGATTGAAGGCTCCGGAAGAGCTAGTATATTGTTGCCTAAAGGAACCACAATTATTATTGATAAGGCACTATTTTCCTCAAAATCCAGAAGAAATTTATTGAGTTTTTAAGATATCCGTAGAAATGGGTATCATGTTGAAACAAATGAGAAAAACGGGATTGAGCATCTTTATATTTCTCAAATTCATTTGAGTAAGAAATATGTATTAGAAAAACTACGGTCTTTTTCCACTGGCCTATATTTTGCAAAAATACGTACAATTGAAATTTATCATCTCGTAAATTAGAAGTTTACTGATCCTATTTCTTTTAGCATTTGGCATGACCGGTTGGGTCATCCGGGATCTACCATGATGAGAAGAATCATTGAGAATACACATGGTCATCCATTAAAAAATAAAAGGATATTGACATCAGAAAAAATTTGCATGTAAATTCGCATGTACTGCATGTTCCCTAGGAAAATTAATTGTTAAACCATCACCAGTAAAAGTAGGAGTTGAAAGTCCTACATTTCTCGAACGGATTCACGGAGATATTTGTGGACCTATTGATCCACCATGTGGACCGTTCAAATATTTTATGGTCTTAATTGATGCATCATCCCGATGGTCACGTGTATGTTTATTATCTACTCGCAACCTGGTGTTTGCGAGATTACTTGCTCAAATAATTAAATTACGAGCACAATTTCCTGACCATCACATTAAAAATATCCGTTTGGATAATGCTGGTGAATTTTCATCACATGCTTTTGATACATATTGCATGTCAATTGGGATTAATGTTGAACATCCTATAGCTCATATTCATACACAAAATGGTCTTGCTGAATCTTTGATTAAACGATTACAATTAATTGCTAGACCATTATTAATGAAAACAAATCTCCCAACATTTGCCTGGGGACATGCTATTTTACATGCTACAGCCACAAGAAAAGGAAAAAGAACATGTACAGTTTCTTAATTCCTTTTAGGAAACAAATATTTTTTTTTTGTTCCTCTTTTCAATTATGGGTTTGGGAATTTCAAGAATTGCAATTAGGCCATATGAATTATAATAACTACATAATTTACCTATAGGGATTTAATAATCGTAATTCAACCCTAAATAATTATAACACTTTATAATTAGCCCATAATAATTATTTCTTCTCACAAATTAACCTTATAATATTATCAAATAATAATTTGAGTACTAATTCCTCTGTTATGTATGGCCTATTAGGTTTTTGAGTCATTTGGTAGCTAATATGAATTAATTCTATCATAATATAATTAATAACCTTTTAATAATTAGAATTAAATTATTAATTCTAATTAGGATTAAATTTATTAATTCTCTAATAAATCCATATTTTGCATATCATGAACAGTATCTAGCAATACATCATGACCACTTAAAAATCCAAAAAGTTAAGTGGCTTGACATGAACCTTTCAATAGCGAAACGTCAGTACAATAAACTCCTTTCACAATATAATATCTCATTTGGTTTAGAGTATAAAATTAGTACCAACTTCTTCCAGAATATTAATTAATTCTTGCCCGATATTTTAGTACTTGTTCTCGAAATCCATTACTTATCATGTGTATCAATTGGAACCATTTTCAACACATAGTTGCCTTGTCAAGGACTTTTTAAGTAATGATTCCTACAAATGACCTTGAGATATTCACTCCTAATATTAGGAATGGTGAATCCTTTATTGACCCTCTCAACTATTTTCGTTTACTTCACGTTGTACCCAATGTACATTCCATAGGCGGTCTTGTAAGGACTTTAGAGATTGGAGTCAAAGTACAATACTTAGCAAATAAAGTACCTTGAAGTTCTCAAGTCTAAGGATACTTGCACATTTGCTATAATGAGATTCCATCACTGGCACTAAATAGTTTTTCATGTAGTTATCTCATAGTTAGGTCATCCAATGTACTTGTTCAAGTAACAAGCATTCATGTGTTAACTTTAAGTATCACAATACTCATAAATGTGAGAATCACCGCTTGATCAAATCAATAAGTATAATACGTGCTAGTCTTATCGCATTAATGATGTCCTATCTCATTAATACTATGACTAGGGACAATTTATGCACAAACACAGTCCGGTATAGTAGGAACCTCACATCATAATCTTTATCATGATTTTCTTAATACAGTGTTGTACTTGGGACTTTATCTAATAGTTTTATACACATCAACATATGAAACAAAAATAATAAAAGATAAAGAATGCATTTTATTGATTTAATGTGCAAAATATATTGTACAAATGATTGCTTCTAGGGCATAATTCTAACATTGTTTTCATGTGTTTTAAATTGTCTTTAATAGATCCAACAGTTAGATCGTTAATATGTCATCTTGAATGTACACTTCCTATATAACCACAAGGTAATTAGCTATGCATATATGCATACTGTATATATATGAATGTATATTGATATGTAACTAGATATTTATATGTATAATAATATATACGTTATATGAAAACTCTCATATTAGATATGTACTTATTTAACGATATATTTGTTTAAATTTTATTGTGTCTTATTGGTGCTGATTAAATGTAATTAATATATTTATACAAATATATATATATATATTCGAAAATCATTAATTAATATTTCAGTTAGAAGAAAATACACTTGATCCATAAAGTAATTAAAAAAAATTAGCCTTGCACTTAGACAATATATTGGTGGGAAAAAGAATTAGGAGGGAAAATTTTGAGAGAAGCTTTACCCTTAGTAAAATTTTACCCATAAGCTACTATATTTAGCCAAATTTCTCCCTCTTTCCATTTCCACTCTCATTCACCACCTCTATTCCAATAGTTCAACCACCCCTACTTCTATTGTTACTTCCTGTCTTTATGTTCTTCTCTTATTCGTCGGCTTTCCTCCCTTATCCCATTTCCCATCTGGCAGTGCCACCATCTCCAATGATTGCCACCCACAAAAGCCTACTTTTTCTTTCTCTTCACTTCGCATTAACAAAAGCAATATCCAAACTGCTAAAGGCACAATAAAGATGATTAAGGTGTTAAGCTCAAATTTTGATAAAAAATTTGAGGAAACCAAGAGAAACTTTACGCAAAATCACACAGCCAATTATTACACTTAACCAAATTTCTTTCCTTTCATGATTCTTTTCATGATTGGCTACAACGACTTGACAACAGAGCCTTAGAATTCAATTCTCATGTATCAGCTAACTATGAGAAAGAAATCGAGATGGCTGGAGAATAATATATCGATGACTATAACCAATCGAGAGAGATTAAGTGCACAAGTTATAATTTAGATGAGATAGAATTACTGAATAAAGAAGCGAATAATGTAGGTGGTCCCAATCTGATTATTAGTTGCAAAATAAAATACAAATTAACACCAAAAAGCCACTTAAAATTAATCCTATAAACTACTTCATAAACTACCATCCATTGGAATATTTGCATATCCCTTTTCTGCATCATTTTTATATGGTGTATTTGATGTTTTATGGTAGGTTTGTTTTATTGGATATTAAGATGTGTAATCCTTTTTTTTTTGTTTTTTTTTTGGTAGGAGATCCTTCACCAAAATGTTGATCAAACAACATTGAAGGAAGCTTCAGGAAATTTAAATTTAGTTAAAAGAGGAAGCTCTAATGTAAGTGACTCAAGGAACTCTTAGTCTATCACTAAGAGTTCAAAGAAGAAGAAGATCATGAAAAATTATGCAGCAGCAAAGATAGCATACAAATCTCCAAATCCATCCAATGAAACTTTTGACTCTACCCTAGAGAGCTAGTAGAACGGGCCTAAGAACTGACCCTACAGCCTCGAGAGTTGATGAAAGTACAACCCATACAATAGCACCCAACAAAACTTCATGAACAAAGATAATTAAGTTATTACAACAATTCTACAATTCTAGACTGACCTAAAGATCAGGTTCGTTATGTACTATAATGTAGTATTATTTTTTCTCCCTCCTCACTATGTTTGTTTTTCTTCCATATCTTTTTTTTTATTTTATGTTTTTACACACTAAATATTAATTTTATCCCTATTTGTTGCGACAGGTAAGGAAGTCCAAACAGTGATTTCATTCTTTTTTAAAAAAAAATAGGAATATGCTACTCATTTCCTATATGCCTTTTGTATTTACTATCTTTTTCTACAAATATGATAATATCATTCTCTTTGTTTATTTTTCTATTATACTTATATAGCAACTAGATGAACTGCACCTTGATTAGGTTTGCCTTTTGTATAAAAGTATATTGGATTTGTTAGTGTTATGCCCTAGAGGCAATCACTTGTACGTTGCATATGACATATTTTATTTCATAAAAGGCATTATTTATCTTATAGTTTCTTTTGATTACTTTTGAGTAATATAACTGTTGGATAAAGTCCCTAGTATGACACTGTGTTAAGGAAATCATGATAGAGATCATGATATGAGATTCCTACTACACTGTATAGTGTTAGTACTTAAATAGTCCCTAGTCATAGTATTAATGAGACAGGACATTATTAATACGTTAAGACTAGCATGTGTTAAGACTTCCTGATCTTGATCAGGCGGTGGTTCTCATATCCGTGAGTATTGGGATACTCAAAGTTAACACATGGATGCTTGTTAGTAGAACAAGTTCATTGGATGACCTAGCTATGAGATAATCACATGGATAACTATTTAGTGCCAGTGATATAATCTCAATATAGCAAACGTGCAAGTAGCATTAGACTTGAGATCTCCAAGGTACTTTGTTTGCTGGGCCTTATACTTTGATTCCAATCTCCAGAGCTCGATCGAGGGCCGCCTATGAGATGGCTATTGGGTACATTGTGATGTAAACGAAAGTAGTTGAGAGGGTCAATAAAGGATTCACCACTCCTAGTAGTAGGGGCGAATATCTCACGGCCACTTGTAGGAATTATTACTCATAAGTCCTTGGCTAAGGCGTATGTGTATTGGAAAGGGTTCCAATTGAGACACACTGAAAGTAGTGGGTTACTAGTACAAGTATAATTATATTCGGGCTAGAATTAATATATATTCTGGAGGGAGTTGGCACTAATTCCGTAATCTAGACCGAATGAGATATTGTATGGTGAAAGGAATTAATTGCACTGTAGTTTGTTATTGAAGGGTTCATGTCAAGCCACTTGACTTCCTGGACTCTTGGATGGTTATGATGTGTTGCTAGATACCACTCATAATATGGGAATATGGGTTTATTAATTGATGAATTAATAAACCAATCCTGATTAGAATTAATGGGATTAATTCTAATTAACTAAGGATTATTAATCTCAAAGACGTTTGGATTAATTCATGTTCGCTACCAATTGACCGGGAAACCTAATAGGTCACACACAAAAGAGAAATATATACTCAAGATGTTATTTGATAACATAGTGGGGTTTATTATGAGAAAGAGCAGTTGATGTGGCCAAATTATAATTAGTTATAATTGATGGGTCAATTTGTAAGTCTGAGAATTTGATGGGTTCCAATTACAATTTGAGAATTGCAATTGTTTGTTTGGAATTCTTAGATTTGGTTGTTTTTGTTGAGCTTTTCGGGTGACTTCAAGAGTCACAAGAAATGACTCTTAAAAACATAAAACCAAGGGTCACAACATAAAACCAAGGGTCACAAGAAGCATTATATATATACATGATGTTCTCTTCTCTTTCTCTTGTGGGTGTGTGAGTCTCTCCAAAACAACACCAAGGCTCTTCTATTTCTTCTTCTTCATTCTCTGGTTTTGTTGAACAAGAAGAATAATGAAGAAAACCCCAACCACCATTGTTGTTTTCTGCTAGCACAGAAAATCTTGGTGTTTGAGTGTATCCTCTGTGTGGATTACTGTTAGAGATAATCACACGCTGTGATTATAGTGGTTAAACATACAACTCTCGTGGTGATTCTTCAAAGGGATTGTTGGATCGCGCCACAATTATTATACTTGAAGAAGGAAAGTTTTGTTTTCCACACAAACAAAGAAAGGTAAGATCTGTCATCTTTGTTTCTTTATTTTCAATAGACATGTCTTATTTTTCACATATATGCGGATCCTGTGATGGTATCTCGTTTTTAATTTTCTACTGCGTCGTATATGATACGCATGAGATACCCAACAGGATTTTTCACTACATTCACATAGTTGTGAAGTGATGATAGATTTGGATGAAATTAGGTTTGGGTTATCTTGGAATGTGCTTCATTGTCCATTAACTTCAATTTCTTTCCTCTGAAATAAGAACCTGACTATTAATGGATGAACAGAAAACAATGATACTTTTTTGGATAAGTGCAAATTTTGCATATTCAGCTAAAGAACTTTAGTTTTGCTAGATTTTGGCTCGAACCTAACCTTCGAAATATTTTGAACATCACAGGATTAATAGAACTATGATTGCCTTACTTTTTGTTAGTTATCTAAGGTCAAACAAGACATCTGAGTATCATTGTGAATATTCAGAGTTGGGAAATGCTTCTGCTATTTTGTTTCCAATTTATTTTTATGTTGAACCAACATTTTGTTGAGAAATATATTATATAGCATATTCACAATAGGTAGCTGCTAAGCATCAATTAGCCACTTTGTTGACCATGCCATTAAATACCTAGTTTTCTATGCCAATTTAGGTTTGAGGTATCTTGGAAAGTATGCCTCTGTTTCTTTTTCTACTAAAAACAATTGTCATAACTAGTATTCTTACAGGTCAAGCTAGTATGTCCTCTACCCAGAGAGGATGTGGACATGCTAAGCTTCCAAAATAATAATAATAATAATAATGCAGAACTAGGAACCATTTAATTGTGAGGTTGACACCAAGTAGGAGGGGGAGAGGGGGCTACTGGAGAAGAATGTAGCGAGTTTTCAACTGCGTGTGGTCTTGGCAAAAATAGGTAACAAACTACCCACAAATTTTGTTGACTGGCATGATGTAACAAACTCCATAAAGAAGGCATTATGAGATAAGGTCTTAGCATACAGTCTAGAATTGATTCATTTAAGTTTAAGTATAAGTTATTAATTTATTTGTGACTTCTTTGTGTGTAAGTATTTATTTTGAAATTGCAAACAAACACCATACTACCTGGCACTAAAGCAGCTAAAAAAGTGACATTCTACATCAGTAATTTAAGTTAGAGAGATTACAAGTGTATTATGAAGGCAAAATGCTTCATTCCATTTAAGATGATGATGAAATGCCTTATTGTAAGGATGATAGAGTAGATATTGATCAGTGGAAAGAAATTTGTGTCTATTAGAAAAATAAAGATGTGAAGGTATGTACTATAATTTACAATGATGTTTTAAAATAGTTGAAGTTGTCTAATACCAATTTGGAGGGATTGCCTATAGAAGATTGAACACTAGAGGTAAAGAATAGGGTATTCGTCAAGGCAGTTGGGAGAGACAAGAGGGGCCGTATGAGATGCAGAGAAAAAAGCCCAACAAGGACCACGATGAGAGAGATGGTGGCACTAAATATTGCTGCTCAGGTACAAGACATGTGTAGTGAGATGGAAAAGCTAATAGAGCAGCAAATAAAACGACAAAAAAGGATATATATATATATATATATATATAAATATATGCAAGATTTCAGCAAGAAAAATAAGAAGTAATTGTTTTTTTTTTTTTGTAGTGCAACTTGAATATTATTATTCGTAGTATGACTAAGAAGAAAGAAATAAAAGAACAAAACTATATGTAGGGGAGTACAAGTGGAAGGGTACAAGCTTCTTTTGAATCAACTCTTGAATCTTTGATTCTGGCAGTGTGGAGTTTGGTTTTGGGACTAAAGGAAGAATAGACATGGAATGAAACTACTCAAATTGAATTTTCCTTCCTTTAAAAGGGCTAGTCCTAGAGAGTAGGTGAGTAAGTGTAGAAGATACTCTGATTTACTCAAATTCCAAAATAAAAGAAATTCAGTGTTATTGAATTATTTTATAACGGGAAGCCTTTTATGTGGTTTAATGAATATATATAAACTCATGAGCGGAGTAGTTCAAAACAAATGGTTAAGGCTATTTGTAAGAGGTTTGGAAAAAGTACATATACTAAATAATTAATGAAAAAATCCTATAAAATTAAAAACAAATTTGAAGAGTTCATGATGTATAATACGCCTAAAAAAATTGAACAATATCATATGTATATTTTTAGAAATAGGTTAAAGAAGGATTTTAAGTCTATGGTAAGGATGTTTAAGCCTCGTACTATAGTGGAAGCTTGTATAGTTATATTACATTTACATATTTCTTTATTAATTATCAACAAGTGCTTAGAAGCCTATAGTATTAAAGTTATTTTCTCTACCATGGACCATTCCTAAATCAATATCCTAAGCTTAAAAATAGCATACAAACTAACATATTTCTAAACAGCTAACTATTTTTTTCAAAATGACTTCATTAGAATTATAGGCAATGAGGGATTAGGGTTTATGCTACAAATGTGAGGACAAATATTCACTTACACATATATGTCCAAAAGAGCAATTGAATTTTATTTTGGTTGAAGATATAGAAGAAGTAAATGATGATGGAAGCTTATTTGAAGACAATGGTTGAATATTATTGATTTGTTCTTAACTTTGAGGACAAAACTAGTGTAAAGGAAGGGCAACGACATGTTCTCATTACATATTGAATAAATAAATTATTAGCGAAAAAACATAACTTTGAATATTAATAATAAATTATTAATCCTACAAGATACATATAATCAAATGATAAATTGTTCGCTTTAAATACAGTATTGTCTTCATTTTTTTTTTTTTACATTTACCATTAGTTTAAACTTTATTTTAGAGCCTAATAACTTTGTCTCTATATCTTTGATTTTCTACGATTTGCCACTGTCTAATGTTGAATTCTTGCAATTTTCTGTATTTTATTAGTTATTAATAAATATTATTTATCTTTTTCTTTAAATTACTAAGTCTTTAATACAAGACGTGATAAGATCCCAAAAGAACCTTTTGATGGATTTTCAGGCATTATAGGGCTTGTGTGGTTGATCTTTGGAGTTAATGATAAATGAAAGATGAAGCAACAAACAGGGAAGGAAAGAAGGGGGAAAAAGTAAGTATTATCTTTCCAAAATGCCAAGGGGATAAGAAAACCCCCTTGACTCTTTTTCTCTACCCTTCTCTTTCTACCTTCACTCTAAAATAGTCTCCTCTTGTGTCTTCAACTTCTTTCAGCTAAATTGGAGCTCCAACTTTAATAAGCTCTAGTTTTGGTCAGATATCTATCTTATGGATGCCAAACTCTTATCTTACCTGCAAATCATGATAATCTCTCCCCTTAATAGGGAACAAAACCAAGAACTAGGAGTTGGGGGGGAGGGGAAGGGAGGATGAAGTTACACTAAGGGAATATTATTAAAATTTTTGAGGTCTTTTGTGGGAGGGGGGTGAAAGGCGGGGCGAAATAAAAAAATTCAAAGAATTTTAAAAAAATTGAAAATTTTTAATCCGAATTTAAAAATTTTAAAGGGTGAGGGTATAACACCCCACAATCTATGTACCTCAAAAGGAGTGGGAATGTCGCCCTGTTTTTATGACAAGGGGCCTTTATAACCAAGCAATAGAAAATTGGAAAGAAACAATCTTAATTTAAAACTCATTACAACCCAAAAAAAAAAAAATTCTTATACAAGCTTTAAAAAAATTGAATCAAAACTAAAATCTCTCAAAGAATAAATACAATCAAATTGAATCTTCAATTCTCAAGGCAACTCAAAGCAACTCAACCCTTTAAGAATGATCATCTTGAAAACGTTACATAAAAGGTGGAGAGAAATATTTTTCAGTAAGTCCTATGTATGCTTATGTCAATTTAAGAGGCATTTCTTGTATGGAAATTTTAAACAAGCCACATTGAAAAGTCCAAAAGTCCAAAAATTCATCTTTAAACACTGAGTAGTATTTCATCAGCTTTGCAAAATAAAAAATGTATAACTTTTAAAGAAATAAACTACATAAACAAAGTCAAACATGAAACCCTGCATCATAGTCATGGCCATGAAACCCTGCATCATGACCGTGTACTGTGAAACCTTGCATCACAATACAAGTAAGTGATCAGCCCACAAGGTGAGATACACCTCCATCTCCGCAACCTAACTTATCGGTTGGCCATTCTTGAGATAAACAGTCCATATGAACTGTGTTGCTAGTACGGACTAGCCTGACTAACCAAAACTGGCGTCTTGTCCTGGTAGAACTCATTCTCCAAAGGTGGCCACCTACGGGGAGACTTACCTCGACCCTTTAAAGACTAGTCCTAACAGTCTATCCTTATTAAGTATTCAACGTTACATTCATCCTACTTGGGAAAAATAAATTCAACAAAGTGTTTTACCATGAAATTGCAATTATGGTTTTCAAATAGTCTAGTTAAAACTAGTTTAAGAAAAATTTAGCACTTTGTTTTGGAAAAATTGTCATCTGCTTAACAGTTATTTTATTTTAACAAGAGATATAAAATGTCCATATTGCATCCCAAAGTGCATCTTTACTGCAAATATCATATTTGACTTGCAGGAGCACTTTGGTACAACAAATAGCCTTATGCAAGGATGGACTTGTTTCTTGATCTCATAGGAAAAAACCCTCCACAGTCTTGTTTAAGGGCAACATAGCCTTGCCTAGGGAAAATACAAGGTACATGTCACTATTGACCCATATTTATGTAACAAACTGCATAGATTTAAACAACTTCCAAGACTCCAAGTATTCATGACCATATATTCAACCCCAACACTAACAACTTCCAAAAATGACAATAATAGTTTAATAATTCTAAAATTAATTGATAACAAAAATATTCTAGAGCTTAGTACAAATATTAATATAAGAATAATTTGATATTATAATAACATAAGAAAGAATAATATTATTGATATCAATAATAATAATAACAACAACAATAATAATAGTAGTAAAAGTAAAAGTAGTGACAATAGCTATAAAATAATACTGATAATAATAATAATAATAATAATAATAATAATAATAATAATAATAATAATAATAATAATAATAATAATAATAATAATAATAATAATAATAATAATAATAATAATAATAATAATAATAATAATAATAATAATAAGTAGTAGTAGTAGTAGTAGTAGTAGTAGTAGTAGTAGTAGTAGTAGTAGTAGTAATGTTTTATAATAATAAAAGTAAAAATAATAATAGTTAAAATAATAAAAAATAGAAGTAGTAACAATATTTATTATAGTAAAAGTAATATTAATATCATCAACAATAATGACTGCAAAAGTAATAATAAACATTGCCAATAACATCAATACTATTAACATAGCCACAATGATAATAATCTCACAACAACAACTTCATCATCTCATGCTCTCATAACATATAAACTCTATTCATATATTCTAATATCTCCTAGTAATCAAAATATCTCTTTTCTAGTAATTCCATAATTTCATCATACCATCCCACATTAAATATCATAATCCAAAGGCAACTCATATAGCAATCATAATATGTATCCCAACTTTTATATCATAAAAACCACACACACCAAAGATATCCCCTCAAATATTACTGGATCATTATCGATCACATCAATACCTCTACTTTGATATCATCCTACACAACTTGAGCTCAAGGAAAACAAAAGAGTCAGATTAAGAGCACTTATTTTGATGATTGTTTTAAGTCGTAGATGACATTTGATGATTAATGAGTCTTGATTGCCTTAGCCTGTACACCTTTGAGATGTCATCGATTTGAAAAAGGTCCAACCATGATCATCAAAGATTCTGGACAAAAGAATACTGAGGAGAAAGATAAGAAAAGTAGAAGAGAAGAAAGAAAGAACATAAAATAATGATCTGGACTTGGTTTACCTTTTTGTTCTCTTGGCTTGAAAGAATGAAGCTTACTTTGATTTTTGGAGAGAGATTTTTTTATGTTATAAAATGTGCCAAAGGAGAGAGTAGTGTGTATTCTAGATGTTTTGAAGGTTTTTGAATGAATTGGTATGGTTGGAAGTGACTAGAGAGTCGAGGAGTAGTAGTGTGTGTTTTTGGTATTCTTGGAAGAACCAGAGAGCAAATTTGGAGAAGTATGTGAGTGTTCTTGGATTGGAGATGGCCGAATGGACTCGTATGGTGAAGTGTTTTGGTTAGCTATGTATAGAGAAATCTAGGAGTTATTTAAGTTTTGAATTTTCAGATAGTTGAGTGAATAGTGGAGGTTTTTGAGGTAGAATATTTGCTAATAGTGACCAACTATTGAATTCAGCTCTTCAATGGTGGTTCATCTGATTGTCTAGGTTGTGAAAGAAAAATGGTGAATGCTTTGTGCTTAGGTTGGCCGAATATGGCTATGATAGGAGGCTAAAAATTTTAGTAGCATTTAATGGAATGATAGCTAAATTTGTTGAGTGTTTGATGGAGCACTTCAAGGTTTTTAATTTTGAATTCAAACTAATTTGAATAGAGAAGAACTACGAGTGTTTTGTGGTGCTTTGATGGAGTCTTTGGCAGCGATGGCTAGTAGAGGAAGATGTGTTCAGCTTTTGCACAATGAAAAGGCCAAAATTTTGAGAGAAAAGAAGAGAAGGAAAGCTGGCTGCAAAAAAGTTGTAATAGCTAGAAAAATTCTGGTTATTTAAGTTTTAATGAGTGATGAAATCTTGGAAAGTTGTTGAGCAACAATTTTTTAATAGATTTTGCAGCTACAATATAGGAGCATTTTGAGGTCCTTCCATGGTGGTTTCTGTCGGCTTCAATGGTGAAGAACAAGAGCCAATGATGAGATGATTCTTGGTGTTGAATGTTTAAGAGTTTCATGGTTAAATGAAGAGAATATTGTATCACCATTATGGTTTGATGATTTTTGGATAAAGTTGGACATTTTGCTTTTGAAAAATGGTTCCTAAGGCTAGGTAAAATTTCTGATTATATAGTGCAAGATGATGACCGAAATTCACCAAGAGTGAACAAAGAAATTTTCCAGCTTTTTCTCTTAAAGAAGGATTGCTGAATAATTGTCCTTTCCCCATATGGATTTGAGTACGAAAGGCCCACCTAAAGAGCAAGTAGGACTTTCTTTTTCACGGGTATCGCCATGCGGCTTAATCCCGATCACTCCCTCTTGAATATGATGCAATAATAGAATGAATCTATTATTGTTTGCAAGAAAAAGAAGGCAACATTGCTGCCTAATTTTGGTCACATGGTGAAGTACACGTGACCGAAATTAGCTAAGGGAAAGAACAGGATAATTTGGAGCTTTCTTATAAGAGCAAGAATAACAAAATGAAGTTTCTTAGGAGAGAAAATTAGCAATTTAATTTTGAAAAAAAAAAATTCTTCTAACTTCCCATTTTTCTCCTAAGATATGGCCAAGGTGGTTCCAAATGTGCTGGAATTTTTTTGAAACTCAAGACATTAGGAACTTAGAATAAAAAATAAGAAAATAAAAGAATTTCAAATTTGAATTTGTTAAGACGTGAACTACAAAAATAATGGAAGCTAAAATTCCACTAGATTGTTTTTAAGACAAGATCACATGGTTAGAAAATTACCATAGTGATTTCTCAAGACATCAATCCTAGATTCATGGAATGCAAGAAAGAATTTCAAATATTAGTAAGGAAAATCAAAATAATTCTTAGTTTGATGGGATTTGAACTCAAGTCCTTAGGAATTAACCACAATCCTCTATCTACTTAACCATATTAATTCTTATTTCCTATTTTCCCAATTTAATTCTCTTCCCTCCTAAATCCTAGGCTTCCCTCATTTCATCTTTTCTCAACTCTAAGTAAAATTTTCTAATTGCCATAAACACTTATCAAGCACATATAATTCATATAGACCACTTATAAAAAATTCTAAAATACACAAATTCATCCAAAAAATATATGTTCATGCAGCATGTCATAAAATGCAATGCTTCCCTCTAATCTTAGGGTAGGCTTCGGTGGGCTTTTATATCCTCCCATCCTTAAAAGAATTTCATCCCAAAATTCATAGTGTACTTTCATATCAAGTTAAGGTATTTATGCTTCATCCATTCCTCCATTTCCTACATGGTATCTTGTGTGCCATAACGTTCCCATAACACCTTCACCATTAGTATTTACTGATTCTGAAGAGTCTTAGTGCTTCGATCTAAAATCTTAACCAATTTCTCCATGTAACCCAAATCGGGTTGCAAATGCATTAGCTCGTCGTTCAAACCAAGTTCTGGGTGGGGATTGTACTTCTTCAGTTAAGACACACGAAACACATCATGTATCCTTGCAGTCCATCCGGCAAATCTAAACTATAGGTAACTAACTCAATTCTCTCAATGATTGGGAATAGTCCTAAATATCTCGAACTCAACTAACCTCCTTTTGGATGTTTCAAAATCCTTCTACTAGGAGTCAACTTCAAGAATACACGATTCCCACATGGAATTCCAATTCTCTTCGCCTATTGTCCGCATAGCTCTTCTATCGACTCTGAGCTGCCTCAAGTCTCTATCTTATTGCATTCACCTTATCTTCCATCTCTTGAATGCAAACCTTACTAGTCCTACTAATGTGACCATTCTCCATCTAACTCTAGTATAATGGTACTTAACATTTGTATCTATATAGTACTTCATACGGAGCCATTCCAATCGAAGATTAGTAATTATTGTTGTAAGCCAACTCAGCATAGGGTACGTAATAAATCTATTTATCTCTGAAATTCAGTATGCATGCCCTTAGCATATATGCTAATATCTCAATAACTCTTTTTGACTGACCATCAGCTTGTGGGTGTACTATCATACTAAACTTCAAATTAGAACCTACAGATTCTTGGAACTTAGCCTAAAATAGCGATGTAAACCTTAAGTCTCAGTCAGAAACGATACTTGAGGGTACTCCATCCAATCTTATGATTTCTCGTACATATGTCTGTGCTAACTTTTCTATAGTCCCTTACATTTACCGGGATTAGGTGTGCTTTCTTTGTCAGTCTATCAATCATTATCCAAATGGCATCCTTTTGGGTCTTTGATATAGGCAACATGGTGACTAAGTCCATTATTACCTCATCCCATTTCCATTCCAGTACCGGCAATGGTTGTAGTAGTCTAGTTGACTTCTTGTGTTCTACCTTGACTTTTTGATAGGTTAAGCATGTGGAAACATATTGTACAATGTCCTTCTTCATCCTAGGCCACCAAAAAGCTTCTTCAGATCTTGATACATCTTCACTTCTCTTGGATGAATACTATATTTACTCCTATATGCCTCTTCCAAAATCCTCTTCCACAGTTCCTGTTCATTAGGCACACACATGCAATCCCAAAAATACACCACTTCTAACTCATCTTGTTAGAAGCCACTTCCTCCTCGCTTAAGTTTCTTATTCTTGAAAAGCTAAAATTCAGCATTGTCTTGTTGTACTTTGATAAATTTCTGCCTTAGATCTGGTATTAATCTCAGATTGTTAATGTAAATCCTTTATTCTTATACCTTTGTCTAAACTTCCTGAACTACCTGAACTTCCTGTATTCTCAATCTTTCCATCTTAACTTTTCAACTTAAAGCATCAACAACTGTATTAGCTTTCCCCGGATGATAGTTGATAGGACATGGATATTCCTCTAGGAATTCTATCCATCTTCATTATCTCAAGTTCAAGGCCTTTTGTGTAAAAATATACTTCAGACTTTTGTGATCTATGAACACTTCATACTCAACGCAATATAAATAATGTCACCACTTCTTTAAGGCAAATACAACAGTGGCTAACTTCGAATCATGAGTTAGGTAATTAACTTTATGCGGCTTCAATTTCTGGGAGACATAAACTATTACCTTCCTATCCTACATTAGCAAAGCTCCTAACCTCTTTTTAGATGCATCTATGTACAAGGCATAGGGTTTATCTCTCTCTGGCAAACTTAACACCGGGGCCGTCATCATCCTTTGCTTATGTTCCTGAAAACGTTTCTCACATTTATCACTCTAGACAAAGGGTACATCCTTCCTTAATAATCGAGTCATAGGTGACGCCAAGGTCAAGAATCCCTTAATGAACCGCTGATAATATCCGGCTAGTCCTAAGAAACTTCTGGTCTCAGTTATATTCTCCGGTTGCTTCTAATTTGAAACGGCTTCAACTATAGCTGGTTCTATCTTAATACTATCTTTCAACACCACATGTCCAAGAAATGATACTACATCTAGTCAAAACTCGCATTTGCTAAATATGGCATAGAGCTTGTGCTCCCTCAATTTTTTCAATACCATCCTCAAATTTTCAGCATGGTCTTCTAGGCTTTTGGAATAGATAAATATGTTATCAATTAACACTACCACGAGTTTATCTAGATAAGGCTAGAAAACCTGATGCATGAGATCCATGAATACTGTCAGTGTATTAGTCACCCCAAAAGGTATTACTACGAACTCGTAATGACCATATTTGGTATTAAAAGCTATCTTGGGAATATCCTCCTTTTTAATTCGTACCTAGTAGTAACCTTATCTCAAGTCTAGTTTGGAGTAGCAGCTAGACACTTGCAGCTGATCGAATAACTCGTTAATAAAAGGTAGTGAATATTTATTCTTGATGGTCAAATTTTTTAACCCCCGAAAATCGATATATAGCCTCATGTTCCATTATTTTTCTTCACAAATAGTACAAGGGCTGCCTATACTAAATTACTAGGTCTTATATATCCCTGCTTCAGTAATTCTTCTAATTGCTCCTTCAATTCCTTCAATTCCGTAAGGACCATCCAGTATGGAGTCCGTGATATAGGTTCTACTCTTGAAATTAAGTCTATAGTGAACTCAACTTCCCGTATAAAAGGAAGGGAAGTGAGTTTAACAGGAAATACATCTGGGAATTCCTTCACCATTTCGGTGCTCCCCTGGGGGCACTAATCTTTTGGCTTTACTTGTGGCTTCTGCATTCCACTTCCCGAGGCTCTTGAGTTATTTGCTCTTTTGGCTCTAATGGACTATGCTAGGCTCCTTGTCTAATTCTCAAGGTTTTGGGGCAATTGTTCTGGAGCTATGTCGGATCCCCATAGTTGTAACATTTCCTCACAGCTCCCTTAGACCAGCAATTTTTCTCCACATGGCCTCTCTTGCCACAGTATCGACATGTTGGCAAGTTCTAGGTAGGGCCAATCGGTATGGTGTGTTCTTGTTTCCCTTTGTTTTGCCACTACTAGTTAGCAGGTCGCTTGTTAGTCTACTGCCTTGGAAATTGCCTTGGTGTTTGTCTCAATGGTGAGAATGTTCAATGAGCCATCTTATTCTTATCCTCATTTTTAGCTCGAGTGGCCGCATCCATTGCTGCTGAGTATGTAGTTGGTGGGAAAGGTGCCAAAGCCTTCCTTAGTTCCTTCCTCGAGGCCCTTAATAAACCGCTCGGTTCTGTTTTGTTTAGTGTCAAACAGTCTCTTGCAGTACTTTGATAGTTGGTTAAAGTAGGCAGCACACTGGGCTACAGACATATTCCCTTGCTTCAGAATCTCGAACTCGTCCTCCCTTTTCTCTACTATCCATTGTTGTATGCATTCAGCCTTGAAAACCTCCACAAAATTAACCCAAGTCCAATACTGATCTAACCACTCCCAATCTTCCTAAACATACTGCTAACATGCACGCACCAGTCCTTTTAGCCTAAAGGTAGCAAATTCATCATTCTCTTTTATGTGTATTGAAGTGTAGCAAAAATGTCCTCTATTTACTCTACTTTCTAAACCCACTTTGCTTCACCCAGAAAAGTAGGAGGTTGAAATTTCAAAAACCTCCCCAGAGCTTCATCTTCCCCTCTTGGATTTCTTTGCTCCGCTAAGGATTGCAATATCTCAGTCATGTTATTGAATGATTGCCCTATCATCACCTCGGTGGGTACCTCAAATTCTACCTCTTGTTCGAGGCTTGTATTTGCCTTTCTCGTTTGGTGTTGATAGTTGGGTGGCATCGTATTCGGGGGCCACAGGTTCTAGCTCAGAGACCCTCGGTGCCATTCTATTAATATCGCTTAAGTAATGAGTTATGCAATAAAGTGCAAGCATATCAAAATGCATAAACATTCAAGGTATAGACATAAATGAAATATGCAAGTTTTGCATAAAAGATAACATCTTTTGAAGAATGGAGTACACCAGGATACCCTTATTTGCAAAAACTTTTAAAATAAAGTAATAAATCATGAATAAATTTCTAGTATATAGATTTATTAAAAATAGTAAATAATCAATCTTCAAAGTATGCAAAAATCTTGAATCTCTACTCCTCATCAGAGTCTTTAGAGTCAGCCTCATATAGCCAACCCCCAGAGTTCTTAGAGAAATTTATTTTTTCCCCATTCACGAAACTAAAGGTTATAGGTTTCTTTCTTGGTCTCCTGGAACTCTCTTTAATCTCAACATGATTTGGTTGAGGTACAAAAGAATGTCTAGGTGGGGACTCATAATCTATCTCTCCCAAGTCATCACTGTCTGTTGTCAAGTTAATCACTAGAATGGGCGGGTTTGGGACATACTCCATAGCATCACTCTCATCCTCACTATTAGTGATCAAATCTATTATAGGTGAAGGTGGTGGCGCTCAATAATTTGAACCACATCCTCACTACTCTCCTTTATAGGTAGTTTTGGTTGAGGTGTAAGTTGTATTGCGGTAGAGGTTACGGCAAGTCTTTTGGTTGAATAGGAATTAGTGGGTGCTACGGTTGTTTGTTCATGGTCTTCCTTGCAATTCTATACATCCTGATCATCCTACAACGTGAACAACTTAGATTAGTCAAAAGATTATAAAATTTAATGAAATAAATCTAGATACTATCAATAGTTGCCTAAACATAGGCTCTGATACCACTTGTAATACCCCACAACCTACGTACACTAAAAGGGGCGGGAATGTTATCCCGTCCTTAGGACAAAGAGTTTTTATAACTAGGTAATAGAAAAATCAAAAGAAACAATTTGAATTTAAAACTTATTACAACCTCAAAAAAAAAACTTATACAAGTCTTGAAACAATTGAATGATAACTAAAATCTCTCAAAGAATAAATACAATCAAATTGAATCTTCAATTCTCAAGGCAACTCAACCTTTTAAGCAGGATCATCCTGAAAACGTGACATAAAAGGTAGTGAGAAATATTTCTCAATAAGTCTTGCATGTACTCATGTCAATTTAAGAAGCATTTCATGTATAAATTTTAAACAAGTCACGTTAAAAAGTTTGTACGTCCAAAATTTTATTTTTAAATATTCAGTGGTATTTTATCAACTTTGCAAAATAAAAATGTACAACTTGTAAAGAAATAAACCACTCAAACCCTGTATCATGACTATATATTGCAAAACCTTACATCACAATACAAGTGGGAGATCGGCCCATAGGGTGAGATACTCCTTCATCTCCACACCCTAACTTACCAGTTGTCCATTCCAGAGATAAACAATCTACATAAATTGTGTTGCTAACACGAACTTGCCTGACTAATTAGAATTGGTGTCTTGTCTAGGTAGAGCTCATTCCCTAGAGGTGGCTACCTATTGAGAGACTTACCCCAACCCTTCAAAGACTAGTCCTAACGGTCTACCTTTATTGAGTACATAACATTATATTCATCCCACTTGGAAAAAATAAATTCAACAAAGTGTTTTACCCTAAAATTGCAATTATGATTTTCAAACAGTACAATTAAAACTGGTTTAAGAAAAATTTAGCATTTTGTTTCGGAAAAACCGTTGCCTGCTTAAAAATTATTTTGTTTGAACAGGAGATATAAAATGCCCATAATTGCATCCCAAAGTACATTTTTACTGTAAACATCATATTTGACCTACAGGAGCACTTTGATACAACAAACAACTTTATGCAAGGACTTACTTGATTTCTTGATCTCATAGGTAAAAACCCTCAACAGTCTTGTTCAAGGCAACCTAGCCTCATATGGGGTAAACACAAGGTACATGTCACTATTGGCCTGTAACAAACTGCATAGATTTAAATAAGTTCCAAGACTCTAAGTATTCATGACCATATGTTCAACCCCAACACTAACAACATCCAAAAATGACAATAACGGTTTCATAGTTCTAAAATGCATTGATACAAAAATATTTTAGAGTTTAGTAACAACATTAATATAAGAATAATTTGATATTATAATAACATAAGTAAGAATAATATTATTAATAATAAGTATGAGAATAATAATAATGTTTAAAGCAATAAAAGAAATATTAATAATATTATTGATATCAATAATAACAGCATGAATAATAATAGTAATAATAATAGTAAAAGTAGTGACAATAGCTATAAAAATAATACTGATAATAATAATAAGTAGTAGTAATAATATATTTATAATAATAAAAGTAACAATAATAAAAGTAGAAGTAGTAACAATATTTATTATAGTAATAGTAAAATTAATATCATTAACAATAATAACCACAAAAGTAATAATAACCATTGCCAACAACATCAGTAATTTTAAAATACTGGCAATAATAATAATCTCACAATAGCAACTTCGTCATCCCATGCTCTTATGACATATAAACTCTATTCATATATTCTCATATCTCCTAGTAATCATAGTATAGCTTTTCTAGTAAATATCATAATTCAAAGGCAACTCATATAGCAATCATAATATATATCCCAAGCTTTATATCATAAAAACCACATACACCAAAGACATCCCCTCAAATATTACTAGATCATGATAAACCACACCAATACTTCTGCTTTGATATCATCCTACACAACTTGAGTTCAAGCAGAACAAAAGAGTTAGATTAAAAGCACTTGTTTTGATGATCGTTTTTAAGTCGTAGATGATGTTTGATGATCAAGGTCTCTTGATTGCCTTAGAGTGTATGTCTTTGAGAGGCCATTGATTTGAAAGAGATCCAACCATGATCATCAAAGATTCCGGCCAAGAGAAGATTGAGAAGAAAGATACAAAAAAGTAGAAGAGAAGAAAGAGAGAACATAAAATGATGATCTAGACTTGGTTTACCTCTTTGTTCTCTTGGCTTGAAAGAAGGAAGCCTGGGTTGATCTTTGGAGAGAAAGATTTTTTTGATGTTATAAAATGTGCCAAAGAAGAGAGTAGTGTGTATTCTACATGTTTTGATGGTTTTTGAGTGAATTAATGTGGTTGGAAGTGACTAGAGAGTTGAAGAGTGGTAGTGTGTGTTATTGATGCTTTTGGTGTTCTTGGGAAAACAAATGAGCAAATTTGGATAAGTGTGTAAGTGTTCTTAGATTGGAGGTGGCCAAATAGAAATGGCATGGAGAAGTGTTTCAGTTAGCTAGGTATAGAGAAATCTAGGAGTTGTTTAAGTTTTGAATTTTGAAGGATGGTTGAGTGAATAGTGGAGATTTTTGAGTAGAATGTTTGCTAAAAATGGCTAGGTTGTGGAAGAAAAATGGTGAATGCTTTGTGCTTAGGCTGCCCAAAAATGGCAATGATAGGAGGCTAAAAATTCTGGTAGCATTTGATGGAAATGATAGCTGAATTTGTTGCAGTGTTTGATGCAGCACTTCAAGGTTTTTAATTTTGAATTCAAATTAATTTGAATAGAGAAGAACTAGAAGTGTTTTGTGGTGCTCTAATGGAGTCTTCGGCTGACATGGCTAGTGGAAGCAGATGTGTTCAGCTTTTGCACCATGAAGAGGCTGAAAATGTGAGAGAAAAGTAGAAAGGGAAAGCTGGTTGCAAAAAAGCTGTAAAAACAGGAAAATTTCTGGTTATTTAAGTTTTAATAAGTGATGAAATCTTGGAAAGTTGTTGAGCTAGAATTCAAGCCTTTTTCAATAGATTTTGCAATTACAATATAGGAGCATTTTGAGGTCCTTCCATGGTGGTTTCAGCCGGATTCAATGGTAAAGAAAAAGAGCCAATGATGAGATGCTTCTTAGTGTTGAATGTTCAAGAGTTTCTTGGCTAAATGAAGAGAATATTGTATCACCATTGTGGTTTGATGATTTTTGAATAATGCTGGACATTTTGTTCTTGCAAAATGGTTTCTAAGGCTAGCTAAAATTTTTGGTTATGTAGTGCAAGATGATGACCGAAATTCACCAAGAGTGAACAAATAAATTTTCCAGCTTTTGCTCTCAAAGAAGGATGTTAGTTTGCAAGAAAAAGAAGGAAACCTTGCTACCTAATTTCGGCCACATGGTAAAGTATTGTGACCGAAATTAGCTAAGGGAAAGAACAAGATAATTTCTAGCTTTCTCACAAGAGCAAGAATAACAAAATGAAGTTTCTTAGGAGAGAAAATTGGTAATTTAATTTTGAAAGCCAAAGATTTTTCTAACTTCCCATTTTCCTACTATGATTTGGCCAAGGTAGTTCCAAATGTGTTGGAATTTTTTTGAAACCCGAGATATTTGGAACTTAGAACAAACTATCAGAAAATAAAAGAATTCAACAATAAAAGAATTTCAGATTTGAATTTGTTAAGACATGAACTACAAAAATAATGGAAGTTAAAATTCCACTAGATTATAGTGATTTCTCAAGACATCATTCCTAGATTCATAGAATGCAAGAAAGAAATTCAAATATTGGTTAGGAAAATCAAAATAATTCTTAGTTTGATGCGGTTTGAACTCAAGTCCTTAGGAATTAAGCACACAACTATATCCACTTAATTACATTAATTCTTATTTCCTATTTTTCTAATTTTATTCTCTTGCCTCCTAAATCCTAGGCTTCTTTCTTCTCTTCTTCTCTCAACTCGAAGTAAAATTCCCTAATTGCCATAAACACTCATCAAGCACATATAATTCATATAGACCACTATAAACAATTCTAAAATATACAAATTCATCTAGAAAACATATGTTCATGCAACAGGTCATGAAATGCAACTCTTCCCTCTAATCTTACAGCAGGCTTAAGTGAGGTTTTACAAAAGGGGCTAAATCCATCTATGCCTCTCAACATTCTTTAACAATGTCTACTATTTGTTGACAAGATTTGTTACCAATCTTTTCATATTGACCTTTGATTTCACTTCTTCTTGAATTAATTGGCTTACCCAAACTTTATGCAACTCTCTTTTTAACTTTCTACCTCTTTCCCAAACAATTTGTATGGCCATAAATATGTCCTATATTCTTTTAAATCACTACTTTGTAAGAATAAGATAAAATTTAACCTGTCGTATGATATAGTTTAAAGATAGTGTTGGATGCTTAACAAAGAAGATTATTATATATTTGTTAGTTTCTTTGTTATGTATGTTATCCACTTAGGGCGTGGGAGGTATAATATCTCTATTACTATTATTTTTTGTAATTTTTACTATTTTTACTTTAAGCGTATATTACTCTCAATTCCTTCTCTTCTTGTATTGGAAGAAGAAATTGAGTTCTTTGTTTATAATGGCTCTGGGTATTTATTTAGTGATAGATAATATCTTATTTAGTAAGAAAAAAAAATTCAAAGGAAAGCCACTTGTGATGTCTGACTATGGAAAGTTATGTCCAAATGATGATGTCATTGTTGTTACATCAAGGTTTGGTAGGAGTTCGTCATATGGTTGGTGTGGTTCTGTATTCCCCTATGTGTCAAGTCTTTAATTATTCTCAAGTCTTCTATTACATCTAGGTTTGGTAGGAGTCCGTCGTATGGTTCGGTGTGGTAAAATCAACACACGCAGTAGGTCTTTAACTATTATTAAGTCTTCCATTAAAAAATATAATGCTATCTTGATGTCCCTGACTGGTCAATTCCATATTAATAAGATAAGTAAATTATGATTTGATAATAATAATAATATGAGAGAGAGAGAAAATTTAAATATTTAATTTTAAATAAAAATTTAACTTTTACAACGTCTCAAATCATGGAGGCAATTCATAAGGATTTCTTAAGCCTTTTATTACTGTCGTTAATGCATGACAATAAGCTCCATTGGATTGTAGCTGCAACTTTTTGTCTTAAATTATGTGTTTGAAGAATGTTGGAAGACAGTTTTTCTACATCTCTCTAGATGGACCTCTTGTTTTATATATGCAATTGATGAGTAATTGGTATATTTTATTCATTAATTATTTTTTTGTATTAAAATAGACTAAATTTTTATCTTTAATAAAAATTTACAAATTTGGTCCCAACTCCCAAAAACTAATTAATTAGCTAAAAGCAGAAAATGAAATTATTTTAGCTGATTTTAAGATAAAATAAGAAGAAATTTGTCAATTATTCTCTCTGCAATTTGTCAAAAGCAATTGACTTATGCTTTTTGTAATGTAATGACTTTGGTCACTGTAGGCGGCGGACTTTCTTTGACTCCATAATCCAAAGTTCATATAATAACGTGTGAGATTTAGGCCAGCACAATTCTGCCAAAATTTCATCGCCATTGATTAATCCTAATTAGATCCTCCACTTAGAATAAATATTGGCTATGCTCTATGGGCCATTTTCACCCTTATTTTGCATAGGACTTTTGGCTTTCTTTTTTTTTTCCCAAAAAAATGCCATGTGTTATGAATATATTATAAATGAAATTAGTGGAAGCTCCACTAATTATGGATTTTTATGGATGTCCACCATTTAGTGGAGACACCACCAATTAAGATTAGTGGAAGATGATGTACGCCATGATGTATTCCACTAATTAGAGCTCTATACATAGAGTTATTCTCTAAGCTTGTAATATACCATTATTGTGAAAGAAAGATTACAGAAAATTGTAAGAGAAAAGAAAGAGAGAAGTTTGAAGAAATTCTTATGCAAAGAATAGTTAGAGTTTTATAAGTGTGTAGTGTGAAGATTTTATTCTAAAACTACCCAAATTTTATAACACATTATTAGCACGAGTCTCTACCGTTATAAAAGCCAGAAGACTAAGCACGAGTCTCTGCCGTTACCAAAGCCAGAAGACAGGTACGCATTTATTGATCTCTATGGCTAACCTCACTAAACTTGAATTTGTAACTCTTGATATTTCTGAAAAAAATTATATGTCATGGGTTCTCGATGCAGAAATGCATCTAAATGCTGAAGGCCTTAATGAAACTATTCAAGCAAATAATAGTGCATCTGCACAACACAAGGCTAAAGCTTTGGTTTTTATTCGTCGTCATCTCGATAAAAATTTGAAAATGGAATATCTTACCGAAAAAGATCCATATGTCCTGTGGGTAAATGTAAAAGAAAGATTTGACCACCTGAAGATGGTCATACTACCTACTGCACGGTATGAATGGTTGCACCTGAGGTTGCAAAATTTTAAAACCGTGAATGAATATAACTCCGCAATGTATAAAATTACATCTCAATTAAAATTATGCAGAGAAAAAGTGACTGATGAAAATATGTTGGAGAAGACATTCTCCACCTTTCATGCCTCGAATATTGTCCTGCAGCAACAATATCGGGAAAAAAGGTATACCAAATTTACAGATTTAATTACTACCCTCCTCATTGCAAAGAAAAATAATAAGTTATTATTGCGAAATCATGAAGCCAGACCAACTGGCTCAACAGCACTCCCAGAAGTGAATGTTGTTGGCTCTAGCAGAAGCCATCGTTATAATCGTGGTTGTGGCTGTGATCGTGGTTGTGGTTATGGTCGTGGACACGCTCGATATTTCCCTTATCACAATCATAATCAAACTGTGAGAAATACTGGCCACCTGAAGTGGAACAGAAAATATCATAAGGGAAAAGAAAAAGAAAAAGAAATGGAAGAAAAGCATGAGGATACATGTTATAGATGTGGCATTAAAGGTCATTGGTTACGTAACTGTTGTACGGCCAAGCATTTAGTGGAGTTATATCAAGCTTCACTGAAAAAGAACAATAAAAATGTGGAAGCAAATTTTTCTCAACATCCAATAAATGATGCTGAGGATGATGATATTGATCCTGAAGATCTTAATATCAATATTACCCATATAGATGTATCATATTTTTTTTTGAACACCCAAATGGTAGGATAGACCATTTAATTAGTGATGGTAGTGTCCAGAAAAACTAAAGCCTCACCCTAATATTTTTGTATTTTCATTTTCATTATATTCTAATAATTTTATGTTTGCATATATATATATATATATATATATATATATATTTGTGTTCAGATGGCTGTTGTTAATGATGATGTATGTATTATTGATAATGGAACTACACACACCATACTAAAAAATGAGAAATATTTTTCTGATCTCAAAATGGAAGAAATAAATATTTATACGATAAACGGTAGCACAAATGTGATTGAAGGCTCTGGAAGAACTAGTATATTGTTGCCTAAAGGAACAACAATTATTATTGATAAGGTACTATTTTCCTCAAAATTTAGAAGAAATTTATTGAGTTTTAAATATATCCGCAGAAATGGGTATCATGTTGAAACAAATGAGGAAAATGGGATTGAACATCTTTATATTACTCAAATTCATTTGGGTAAGAAATCTGTATTAGAAAAACTACCGTCTTTTTCTACTAGCCTATATTTTGCAAAAATATGTAAAATTGAAATATATCATCTCAAAAATCAGAAGTTTACTGATCCTATTACTTTTAGCATTTGGCATGACCAGTTGGGTCATCCGGGATCTACCATGATGAGAAGAATCATTGAGAATACACACGGTCATCCATTAAAAAATAAAAGGATATTGACATCAGAAAAATTCGCATGTACTGCATGTTCCCTAGAAAAATTAATTGTTAAACCATCACCGGTAAAAGTAGGAGCTGAAAGTCCTGCATTTCTCGAACGGATTCACGGAGATATTTGTGGACCTATTGATCCACCATGTGGACCGTTCAAATATTCTATGGTCTTAATTGATACATTATCCCGATGGTCACATGTATGTTTATTATCTACTCGTAACCTGGCGTTTGCGAGATTACTTGCTCAAATAATTAAATTACGAGCACAATTTCCTAACCATCGCATTAAAAATATCCGTTTGGATAATGCTGGTGAATTTTCATCACATGCTTTTGATGCATATTGCATGTCAATTGGGATTAATGTTGAACATCCTGTAGCTTATATTCATACACAAAATGGTCTTGCTGAATCTTTGATTAAACGATTATAATTAATTGCTAGACCATTATTAATGAAAACAAATCTCCCAACATCTGCCTGGGGACATGCTATTTTACATACTGCAGCACTTGTACGCATAAGGCCAGCTAGTTATCGTAAATTCTCTCATTTTCAATTGGCTTTTAGGTCAGAACCAAATATTGCTCATTTAAGAATTTTTGGGTGTGCTGTATATGTTTCAATTGCACCAAACCAACGTAAAAAAAAAAATGGGTCCTCAAAGAAGAAAGGGGATATACATTGGATATGATTCTCCCTCTATTATCAAGTATGTTGAACCCCTGACAAGAGATGTATTCACAGCAAGATTTGCTGATTGTCATTTTGATGAATCATTATTTCCTAAATTAGGGGGAGAACAAAAACAACATAAAAAGGATCTTGCTTAGACAACATCATTAAATTATCTTGATCCGCGTACAAGCGGGTGTGAACTTGAAGTTCAACAGTATAATGCATTTGTAAAGCATTGCAAATCAAATGCTAGATGCTTTTGTTGACTTCAAAAGAGTAACAAAATCGCATATGCCAGCTATAAATGCTCCTATTCTAATTGTAGTTCCAGCAGAATAAAATATTTTACATAGAGCTGCTGAGCCAAAAGCATGCTAGAAGTATGGCCGACCTCTTGGTTCTAAAGATAAAAATCCTCGAAAGAAGAGAGGATTAATTATCCAAATGATCATATTGAAGTAAAGAATGATAAAGACCAAGAGAAGACTGATGACAAAGAACCAAAAGTTAATGAAAGTAATACTGAAATTTCTATCAATTATACCACTTCCGGTAGAAGTTAGAATCGGATAGAAACAATTATTGATAATATGTTTGCATATAATATCTCTTAATGTTATACAGGACAATGATGATCCTGAACCAATATCAGTTGATGAATGTCGGCATAGAAAAGATTGGTTACAATGGAAAGATGCGATTCAATCGAAGTTAAATGCATTGACAAAACATGAAGTCTTCGGACCTGCAGTCCGAACACCAGAAGGTGTAAAACCTATTGGCTAAAAATGGATATTTGTGCGAAAGCGCAATGAAAATAATGAAATCGTACGATATAAAGCACGGTTAGTAGCCCAAGATTTTTCACAAAGACCAGGTATTGATTATGATGAAACTTATTCTCCTGTTGTTGATGCTATTACACTCCGATATCTTATCAGTTTGGCAATACATGAAAAGGTAGATTTGCACCTATTAGATGTTGTCACTGCTTACTTGTATGGAATTTTAAAAAATGATGTTGACATGAAAATCCCTGAAGGATTTCATATGCCTGAAGCATATACACATTATCCTCGTGAAAATTACTCCATCAAATTGCAGAAATCATTATATGGTCTGAAGCCATCTGGGCGCATGTGGTTCAATCATCTTAGTGAATATTGATTGAAAGCGAGATTTAAAATGACCAGGTATGTCTATGTATTTTTATTAAGAAATCTGGTTCTAAATTTGTTATATTAGCTATATATGTTGATGATTTTAATCTTATTGGAACTCCTGAAGAGCTCCAAGAAACAATTGATTATTCGACATCAAGGATGGTTGTAAAATTACATTTTGCCTTGGTTTACAAATTGAACATTTGGCAAGTAGAACATTTATTCAACAATCAACATATGCAGCAAAAGTTTTAAAAAGATTTGACATGGACAAAGCACATCTATTGAGTATTCCAATGATCATCCAGTCATTAGATAAAGATCTTTTCCAACCTCATGAAGAGGATGAAGAACTTCTTGGTCCTGAAGTACCATATCTCAGTGCAATTGGTGCATTGATGTATTTTGCTAACAATACACGACTTGATATTGCCTTTGCTGTCAATTTATTAGCAAGATTTAGTTCTTCACCAATACAATGACATTGGAATGGAATTAAACAAGTCATTCGATATCTCCAAGCAGCTACTTCTTCAAATCATGCTGAAATTATAAGCCATGCATGAAGCAAGTAGAGAATGATTCATTATATCCGAGAAAGTTGTGGAATATCATATATCAGAGATATTCCAACTCCTCTTTATGAAGATAATGCAGCTTGCATAGCGCAATTACGAGGAGGATATATTAAAGGAGATCGGACACAACATAGGTCACCAAATTCCAGAAGAAATGTGAAATTGATGTGCTATAAATTCGGTCACGTGACAACCTCGCAGATATTTTCACGAAGACTTTACCGACTGTAACATTTGAGAAGTTGAGATATAAAATCGGTATGCGTCGGTTTAAAAATTTAAAGGAATCATCTCATCAGGGGGAGTAATAAACAGACATATAGAATAGTGTACTCTTTTTCCTTCACTAGATTTTTCTTCCCCACTGGATTTTTATCTAGTAAGGTTTTAACGACGCATATTCTTTATGTAATGGATGGACATCCAAGGGGGAGTGTTATGAATATATTATAAATGAAATTAGTGGAAGCTCCACTAATTATGGATTTTTATAGATGTCCACCATTTAGTGGAGACACCACTAATTAAGATTAGTGGAAGATGATGTATTCCATGATATATTCCACTTGGAAGATAATGTATGCCATGATGTATTCCACTAATTAAAGCTCTATAAATAGAGCTATTCTCTAAGCTTGTAATACACCATCATTTTTGTGAAAGAAAGAATTGTGATTGTGAGAGAAAGAAAGAGAGAGATTTGAAGAAATTATTGTGCAAAGAATAGTTAGAGCTTTATTAGTGTGTAGTGTATATAATTTTATTCTAACACTACCCAAATTTTATAATATCATGGTGTTTGTATATGTTTTTTTTTTTTTAAATTACTTGATGGCCTTTTGAGACAGACTTTTCGCACTTGATAATCCAAAAGTATTTATATTAAGATTTGTGGTGCACCATTTTTGTTGACTGTGGAATACAGTTTATTGGTTGAATATTTATACTTCCAGTTTAAGGGTTGCGAAAAAAAAGCTACTTTGTTGGGTTTATTATATTACACTCTAGCGAATTGAATGATTTTTACCTAGCCTATAAAAATTTAAAAGATTGGACTTTTACTCTAGTGATTTGATGTAAGACTACTTTGATCCTTTTAGAGAGTTGGAACTTAAACGAAATTAGAGATGTGGCGAACTGGTTTCAAACTCAAATACCAAAATTCTCCGAAACTAGAGTGCCATATGTTAATTGGATTCATCGAATAAGAAATTGTTAACTATCTGAAAAGAGCCTTTGAGTCGATTTTGAAGTGTTATAGGGGTTGTGTGGTTGATTTAAATAAAAAAAAAGTCTTGTTATAGATAATATTGACAATGCTTGTTTTATCACTATATTAGACGACTTATTTATATCATTAAAAGAAATATTTTTATCACTAAAATTATATTACCCCAAAATATTTTATAAATATTGATTTTTATGACAATTTTTTAAAAAGTTAATTTTTAGTCCCTATAAAATAGTCCTCAAATTGGTATAAAATCATAATGACAGCAAAAAGTTTATGTTGTTCTCACTTTACTCAGAATTAATTATGTTGTGATCCCCTTAGATTTCAAAAAATTACATAGCAAACCCAACGTTGTTTTTTACAGAACATTTATACATACGAAAACAAATAAAAAATCTCAATAAAAAGACGTTGGATTACTTCAAAAGAAAAAAAGGTTCAAAGAATAAGTAGAGTATTCTACATATATGTACATTTATATTGATATACATACTTACATATAGGAATAATTGTTTGAGATGGACTAAATCCATACTCCTCTAACTTAAATTACAATTATATCTATTAAGGTCTATTAATTAGGCAAAAATGCATTTCTCCTCTTTCAATTTTAAATTTTTATTTTACTTTTCTTTCGTTTTAAGGTATTAAATAAAGTCATATCTTCTTGAGTAAGTAAGAAATGAATTTATAATTTCCAACTAAATACAAAACTAACAATATATAACCTTATGAATAAATTAAATTATTAACAAATAATGACTTGTCTAATAATTGAAATTCATATATTTATCGAATATTGAATACCTATTCTTCCCCATTAATAATTGAAATTAATGTATCAAATTATTAACAAACTTTGAAACTATATAATAATGATATTCTAGGATTTCATTTGTTTAAAAAAATTTAGAACCATATGTTTTATTTGATAAATTAAAACATTAATAAAACAGAAGATTTCATCAGAGATACAAATAAATAAATAAACAAAACAGAGACCATTGGAGGTATACATCAAGAGACAAAATATATGGTTAATAACAGTTTAAGTTCTATTAGTTGTTTATTATTATAGCAATCAATCTACAAACAAAAAGAGTATTGGCAAAGTTACTCAGAAGTTAGAATAGGAAATAACATTTAACGGAAATAGATATTAATTGATAAAGGTGTGGATTTTGCTTAAAATGTGGATTTAGCCCTTCCCTAGCAGTTTTTTATTCCATGTATAAAGTTAATAATATATAATTATTTTCATAAGTTTTTAATTATGGATAAAGTCTTTTCTAATGTATAATATATATATTTTTTGTATTTCAATAGTTTAAACAAAATGATTTTAATAGAAGAGTCTCCAAATTCAAACCCTTTTAATGCAAATTTTCTCTTTTATTCATTTTAATTATATATTTTTTTAACTATATAAATATAAAATTTAAATTGTGTGCGTGGGTGTGTGTCTAATTGTTGTCTTAAAATCCATACATAAGTACCTATACAAATACTATAATTTATTTGAATTTAATAAATAATAAATATTTGAATTTAAATTCTATTTTATATTTAATTTAATTTATTTAAGATTAATAAAGAACAAAGAAGCTCCAAATTATAATTATAATTTTATAGTTTCATTTATTTTGAATTGTATGTCTTTAGAGTTAATTTTAGGAGAAATAAGAGAGATTGTATATGAGTTTGCTATAGATTATAAAATTATACTAACAAAAAAAATCAAAATAAAAATATATAGGAATGGAAAAAGGTATTATGAAAGTAACAAATTTATCTTAAAATGAGATACACCAATAGCAAACAAAGAAATCAAGCCCATTTGATTAAAAATAGATTATTATTTTGATAGTGACAAAATAATTATGGGTAATTTGACAATTTGAATTGAACAAATCCAATATCTTTTACTTGTATATTTATGAAATATACGTATGTCTATACAAAATAATATATTATTGTTTTGTTGATTGAAAAATAACATATAAAATATTAGCAAACATTAAGACAACAAAGTAATTGGAACGGTGCAAGGTACTATGCGAAACAATCCAAATGTCATACAGAGAGAGACTCTGACACCCATTTAATTGAGAGTTTGAAAACTTAATTATATGGTTATTTGGGAATGTATTATAAATTAAATACATCATATGTGGCTATTTTATGTGCCCTTTATGTGTACTCTCTTAAGGAATATGTATTTGATAAGTTAATTATTTTATTTGGACGTGGTAAATTACTTATATGTAAGTAATTATTCATTTTATGCATATATGTATTATGTGTAGTAAATTAATTAGTGAAATTAATTTGTGAATCACTTTTTCAATAAAATTATCTCAATGATTTTTCTCTTGTGCAAAGCACACTCTTAAACAAATTTATTTTTAATTAGGGTTTTGGCTTTGTTTCCCTAACTAATAATCTTGATCAAATTTCGGGTCAAATATAATTTTGACTTCTTGACTTGATTTCACCAATTGACCCAAGACCCATTTCTTAGATGCATAAATCTTTTTAACCCAACTAAACACTCTTCATCTTGGCCTTTGAAATTAGGGTAAAAAATTTTCAACCATTGGATTAAAATCTACCATAGTATAAAAAGAATTGGAGGAGTTTTGATATTGTTTTGCTCAAGTATTGTTTGGAAAAAAAAAAAAAAAAAGAGGTGTTGCTGGAAATGGAGGATTGTGTTATGGATGTGTTTTATTTGAACCAAATGGTGATCATGTGACTTTTGTATGATGTGTTATAGGATCTAGGGTATTTTGGAAATATTTTTGAGTATTTACAAGAGTTTGGTGTTTGAAAATTTTGATATTTTATTAAGCATATGTTTGCTGCAAAAAAAAAAAAAAAAATCCTGTTTAGAGACTAAACCTTAAAACCCAGGAAAACACACTTTTTATTGGAGTTGTTATCTGAATTTTGGATTGTATAAACTTGGGGATTTTAGAAAAAATTTGGTTCAAGAATCATAAAAAAAACTCATGGTAATTTGAAAGTTATGAATTTTTGAAAATTATTACTCCAGTGTGATCGCGATTCTAGCGAGATTTTTTGGGAAATTTAATTAACCAGGTTTTTCAAAGAGTTTTGAGAAGGGGATTGCATGGTAATTCACCTATCATATAGGGGTTTCGTTTTGAAAATTTTCAGCAAGAAATGAAATGTTATTCTTAGATAATTAAATAAACTTTTGAGACCTCTAAATTGCTTCATAAACAGAATTTTACACTATGTGTTTAAAACATGAATTTTGCATTGAAAATTTCTTTAATTAGCTTGAAATGAATTTACATAAAATTTATGGAATATTTTGACTTTCTAGAAAAATATCTCTTATGGTTTTTTTGCTTAAATAAGTATTATCTTTTTGGTAATCTTTAAGTACAAAGTCTTAAAGATAATTACTTATCTATTTAGCTAGTTAATTATCTATTTATTCATGAGTCTATTTATTTAGTTATTTATTTAATTAAGTATTTATCTAGTTATTTATTTATTTATTTAATTATTTATCTAATTATTTATTTTTTATCGATTTAATTATCTACCTATTTATTATCTATTCATTTGTCTACTTATTTATTTATTATGTATATATTTATTCATTGACTTATTTATTTATTTATCAATTTAGCTATTTATTCATTATTTAAATTATTTGTTCTTTTCAACTTGATGGGATGCTTTCCTTCCTAATCTATGTGGATTGATTGATTGATTAGGGGCTTAGGATTAATAAGATTAGAATAGGCAATTGTGATTAGTGTTAGAAGATAGAAGAGATTACTTGGAGCATAACTAACTTCTTTTTCCTTAGAGATTTATGTGGTTTGATCCCTAAGGACTTGTGATCAAGAGATTAATTCTTATATAATTTATATTATATTTGGAGCCAGATTTGGGTGGAAGGAATGCTTGAGAATTTTGAAAAGATTTTTTTTTTTTTTTTTTTGCTAAGCTTTTGGACAGAGGTAAGTCTTTGCATCTCATGACTCGTTTACGCAAAATAACTCTATGAAAAGTTCGTATGATCATGTATACATGTTTATGACACAAGAAGCAAATGATATGATTTTACTTATAAGTTTTATTTTTTGACACTTGGTATCACTCTTACCACTTTACGACTTCCTCTTGAGAAAAGTATGCATGATCAATTTTGGGAATCTTCTTATGAATGTTATGATATGATTAGGAGCCATGCATCAATATTTATATCTAATGACAATTTTCTTTCATATGCATAATTGCGAAAATCATAACATGAGATTTTGGCTCTTGACAATATCACCTTTGAGGCAAGATATGAACTGATTTGATTTATTTGCGCATTGAGCAAATTTGGATAGAGCGGATGACATAATTTCTATTTTTGAAATATTTTGGAGAGAAAGTACGGTTGTGGTTTTGGGTTGGGCTGAATTTTAAAGCAAATATGGTTTTGGGGACTGGAACAATATTTTGGAAATGAAATTGTACATTCCAAATTGGAATGGGAATTTCTTGAATCATTTTGTTGAAGACTTGAGTATTCAAGGGGCGAAGCTATAGGGCTAGCTTTCGTTAGACTAGGAGAGAGTTTCGGTTGATAGACCGTCCCCGGGAAACTATCATTTCCAAATGGGGCGTCAAGCCTAGTAGTTAAGCTGGGTTCTTAGCTAGCAGTGGAGTTTTGAGAACTCTGACGAATGAACGTGGAACATCTGGACCTGAGGCAAATGTGTGAAAGAGAAAAAGAAGGAGCATTCTCTCTATAGGTTAATCGCCTACACGTAATTTTTTTTTAGCATTGTGTATGTCGTGGCCATATTTATGTGGTATCATTGATCTACAGTTTCGATACATGATATGGTTGGTTGATGACAGATTCACGACTTTTGCTAAAATGAAATTTTGTGTTCTAGACGTTTGATGTGAATCTGATTGTCCAGTAAGATTCTTATCTACATTTCATAATTAATCGTACTTGTGGTTTTCTCTCCAAAATTTGATAAAGGATTTGAGATGAATAAATACAAATTTTCTGATAATTATATCCGTTCGATTTATTACATATGTATGCATTATGTCATTGATTTTGTAACTGTCACCTTCGCACACTACAAACTTATTGAGATTATTTATAATCTCACACGACTTTTCTAATCACGATTTTCGGGGTAGCGTATGTTTATCAAGACCAAGTGTTGAAGATCATTTTGTAATAGATTAGATTTTGATACTCTTCTACCAATACTCTAGTGATGATGTATAATGATTTCTTTTGGCTTGCAGAGTTTTGTCCTTGTGTGTCTATATTAGGATTTATTTAAACAGTAATTCAATGTTTGCTTTGAAGTTAATGTTTAGTTATACCTTATTGCTTTCTTTTCTTCCTTTGTTATAAAAACCCCTTGTTTGAGAGGACGAGGCGACATTCCTTGGTCATTTAGGCCACTTAGTAGGGGGTGTTACAATTGGTATCAGAGCGAGGTATAGAATGAAAAATTTTGAATTTTGGATTAAATCCTAGTTTTGGAATTAGTTCAAGATTAGAATTTAAGAATAATTATAGTTGTCAAATTGTGATCTCTTCTGATGATTAGAACTTAAAATCTTGAAAGGTATTGATGAGTTGATATGGGAGATGATTTTATCCGTGTATATTATTGTGGTGATAACCTAGAAAAGGTTGTGAGGAAAAGTCTATGTTAATAAATGCAGGTAGAGATTTTGGAGCATTTGATTAGTATATTTATGTGAGAGTCCTTAGGTGTAAAGGATTGGATATGATAGTATGATAAATGGTCTTGATACCTTAGTCTTTTGATTTTGATTACTCTCCTTCAGAATTGGCAACTAGAATTGTGTTACGACGTTGATGTAAGAGCTTAAAGATGTTGATTTTGCTAGGATCTAGGATTTTAACCGTTATGTTTTGCAGATTTGTGAAAATAGGAGACATTATATGGAATGCCCCTATAAATGCATGTGATGTATGCCATAGGGATATTGTTTGGAATGCTCTTATAGGTGCATGTTGTGTATGTTATGTGAAATTACTCTATATGTCTTGCTATTTGATGAAGCATGCCATGTATTACTTTAAATTTAGTATGTGACATATTTGCACATCTATTGTGGGGTTAGAATCATTAGGGTTGAGGATTGTCGCAACGAGGAGCATTAAAATACTGTTTGGAAGTATAATTGAGAGAAGTGATGGTTGTGGGTAGTTGGTACCGTCAATATTATGTGCTACCGCAACAGAAGAAGGAAGACCTAGATGGCAGGATTTCGTAAACATCCCCAAAGATGTGGAACTCTTCTACTAAAAGAATAGGGCAATAATGGAATTACAAGGGAAAGCGAGTGAAGACTACTCTGGTGGAAATTGCATCAATATTTGATAATAACTACAAGAGGAAGAGACACGCCGAAAAGGATTATTAAGTTTTGCAAGTCAAACAAGAGAAGCTTCACTTCTAAAATTTCACATATTCGAGGGAGAATTGCTCGAAACCATTTTAGCTTAAATGAGGAAACCTTATTCAACTGCTATGATCGACTAATTGGAGGTATGAACTCAATGCTGCAAACACCTATTAAAGAGCTCGATTGGAACAGGAAAAAAAATTGGGAAACAATGCAATGCAAGAACTTCACGAAGATTAAAAGTTTTCTAGTATTGGAGATCGACAACCAGCATTCGTTAAGCATACACGATCTGTATGCCGTCTTTGACTAGACTTACTCTATCAGAAAAGGGACCTTATGCATTATTATGCAGATGCATCGAAACAAGGAAGGGAAGACGTGTTGGTTTCTTCAATGATCATTTGATTTAATCAAACCCAATTATTTCCTCTTTCCTTTAAACTTTTTACGTTAACTCTTTTCTTCCACCTAATGTTGTTGTTATAAATTTTCTACCAAGGCTGGGTTGTCCAGACCACTTTAGCTACTTCATTCATTGTTAGAAAATTCCTCCTTATTAAACATATCAACATTGTGTTCTATTTCATTTATGACAACATTATGTTAAATTACTATTTCTTATCTCATCAGCTAAACCCATCTATTTTATGATTTACTTCAATCTTGTGATGCTGCATATTGGCACGTGCCTCTGCTTTCGAGCTTTGCCAATTATTTTCTCCGCCGTTTGGTGCAAATTTTCTTTTAAGACTCAATTGATTACATCAACCTTTATGGATTTGATTTTGCACACTTTGATGTGTATCATAACTTGTTAGCTTCTAATATCTCCAAAATCCTAATGTCCCCATTTATATAAATCTTTCTCTTATCGTTATAGTTTTCTTTGATACTCAAAACTTTCTTGTCCTTTTCAAACGATATTGATTTGATATGATTATCTTTCTACTCAATGTCTCCTGAAAATATGTTATTTTTCGTAATACACCGTTTCTATTAAAGTTTGAGCAATCAGGGAACCCCCCCCCCCTCACTACTCAATTAAATTATTCAGTTCCTCTCTATCATAATACTTACATCGATAATTAAATATGACAATCAATTCACTCTTTGTTTTCTTGTAGATTTCATAATTTCTCATAACTTTATACTTTTTTTTTAATATTGCCTTATTGTGTTCATTTTAGAGTTTAATATCTTCCTTAAACTCACCTATTATATTAACACTTGAATATCCAAGAACTTCTATTATTTATCCAAGAACTTCTATTATTTAAATCATTGCAAGTATTCAATTCTCACCGATCACAAAAAATTCTTGGATAAACAATAGTTGCAATCTTTTTAATACCCTTTTTTATGTTTTCTTAGCTATTAAATTCCTACGACATGGAATTTAGTCTACTCCTCATTTCTTTATTCCCTTCGAACTCATAACTTCACCCTTAGAATGGGGTGTGCATGAGATTGAGACTACAACATTTACTCCACAACAAGTAGCACGAAATCAGCATGATTTAAAGTTGGCAACGATAGTAGTTTTCTTGAAGAAATAAAGACATAATCTCTATAGAAGAAGATTACGAGAAATCAGTGGTGCTTGGTTGAATTATCAAGAATTTCAAGCCTTCAAGGAGAAGAAAGTAAAGGGAAGGAAATTCTGGGGAAAAGCCCCATAAAAGCTGGTACACTATTTACCCCGGGAGACTAAGATTATAAAGATTTAACGAGAATGTCTTGGTGGCTGGGCATGAAGAAAGACATAATATAGTATTTATCTATGTGACTCACTTGTCAAAAGGTAAAAACGAAACATAAGAAAGCTACTGGATTATGACAACCTTTACCGATACCGGATTGAAAATGGAAATATGTCAAGACGGACTTCATCACTGGGCTGCCGATGAGTAGGACTTAGAAGGATGCCGTTTGGGTAGTAGTAAACCAATTTACGAAAAATGCGCACCTTATCCCAGTGAACGTGAGATATTCAATGGATAAGTTGGCACAAGTTTATATTCAGGAAGTTGTGAGGTTGCATGGAGTGCCGACCAGTATCGTATAGAATAGAGATCTTCGATTCACCTCCAGATTTTGGGCAAAGTTTCAAGAGGCTATGGGGTCAACTTTAAAGTTCAGTACTTCCGCCCCACCCTCAGACAGATGGACAATCTGAGCATATGATACAAATCCTTGAGGATATATTGAAGGCGTGTGTGTTGGACTTCGGGGACCAATTAATTAATAGTATCTCGTTTGTGGAATTGGCCTACAATAATAGTTATCAAGCTTTTATTGGCATAGCGCCATATGAAGCCTTGTATGAGCGAAAATGTCAAACACCACTATATTAGGAATGGAGCAAAGATGGTCAGATCGATAAAGAAGGAGGAATAAATATCCAAGAGATGGCTGATAAGGTTAAACTAATACAAGATAGACTAAGAGCAACTCAAAGCAGACAGAAAAGCTATGCGGGTAATCGCCGAAGAAAATTGGAGTTCGAAGTGGGTGATGAGGTATTTCTAAAACTAACCCCTAGCCGAGGGATTCTGAGATATCCGAAAGGTAGAAAACTTAGCCCTAGGTACATTGGACCATTTTCGATCATTGAGAGAATCGGAGCTGTGGCATACATGTTGGAACTGCCAAATGGATTAACGGGTATCTACGACGTGTTTCATATATCCCAACTAAAAAAATACAACCCAAATTCGGAGCATGTTCCGAATGATGAGCCATTACATCTGCAACCAAATCTTTCATATGTGGAAAAGCCAGTTAAGATAGTAGAGCAAAGCGTGAAGGAGTTAAGAAATAAGAAAATCCCTATGGTCAAGGTAATATGGGAACATCATAGAGCTCGAGATGCCACCTAGGAGACAGAGAAGTGGATGAGGAGGAAATACCCTAATCTAATGAGAGGAACGACATAGTGTAATTTCGAGGACGAAATATTCTTAAGTAGGGGAGGATATGACACCTCATTTAATTGAGAGTTTGGAAGCTTAATTTTATGGCTATTTGGGATTGCATTATGAATTAAATGCAGCATAAGTGGCTATCTGATGAGACTCCACTTCATCATGGAGGACAAGGACCGATAACTACAGCGAGGACCAAGAAGCTTAAAGATAATTTTCAATTGATCATCAAACAGTGCTTGAGGATGAAGGAAGATTGGAGGGTTGAGGAAGCAAGCCAAGAGTTCGTGTTGATGGCCATCTGCGAAGGACTCCAACAAGAACTCAAGTCGACAGCAAAAATGGATGAAATTTGACAAGGAAGGCTTCCAGAGGGCAGCCGGCACCGGCTCCATGCAGCCAAACTGGCGCCGGCTCCATTCTGTCCAAAAACCAACACTCAAGCAAATGAGAACCCACTAAAGATAGAACCAAACCAGCACCGGTTGTGATGTCCCAAACCGGCGCCAGCTTGGCCCTAGGTAGTCGTCGACTGTTCCGCTTTTTAATGCTTTTTTTCGGTTTTCTTCACTTTTAATTGCTTGTAAAGACTTAATATGACCCAAAACTGTAATTAAACCTCAGGGTTTACTTAGCTAGGGTTAGGATAGTATAAATAGCACATTTATTGATTAGATAAGACAATACACTTCATTTGAATTCAGATTTGAGAGAGTCTCTTGAGAGGCCCAACCTCCTTGTTCATCTTGTTCAAGACCAAACTTAAGGGTTAATCCTCATTTTGTAAGAGTTTATAAATCTTTTGTATAATCCAAATGTTGTTTTCTTTGAATGGGTCTTAGTTGCTTTGTTCTTCTAAGGTTTGTTTGAAATTGAATATATGGGTGCTTATTTTCTCTATTCTATTTATTCTTGTTTGCTTTTGTTGCTTCAAGGATATTGGGCTGAGAATATAGTAGAACTTTCTACTCATCTTGAAGGTCTTTGAGGCTTTGTTCTTCAAGGGTTTGAAAGAGTGTAGGTAGTTTGGTTACTTTCTCCTTTTGTCACAAGAAAAGTCCCTGTTTTTTGCTTTCTTTGTTTGAACTGAACACACAGTCACTAAAACACCACAACACCAAGAAAAAGCCACCCCAAGTCGTATCACTATCTTATGTGCTATTTATGGGTATTCTCTTAAAGAAAATGTGTTTGATAAGTTAATAATTTTGTTTGGATGTGGTAAGTAATTTATATATAAGTAATTGTTCATTTTATGATATATGTATTATGTGTAACAAATTAATTACTGAAATTAATTTGTGATCACTTTTTCAATAAAATTATCCCAATGATTTTTCTCTTATGCAAAGCACACTTTTGAACAAATTCATTTTTAATTAGGGTTTTGGCATTGTTTTCCAAGCTAATAATCATCATCAAATTTCGGGTCAAATCTAATTTTAACATCTTGACTTGATTTCACCAATTGGCCTAAGACCCATTTCTTGGACCTATGGATCTTTTTAACCCAACTAAACACTCTTCATCTTGGCCTTTGAAATTAGGGTAAAAATTTGTCCACCATTGGATTAAAATCTATCCTAGTATAAAAAGAATTTTTTCTTCCATTTCCTCCCTATGTTGGCCGAAATTCCTCTCTCTCTCTCTCTCCCCCTTCTTGTTTTTATTTTTCTCTAGCTTCCCTCTACATTCTCTCAAACTAACACACTTCATGGAGGATTGAAGAAAGCATTTTGGGACTTGGGGTTTGTGAAACCCCACCTAAAGCCAACCCTAGAGTAAGGGGGATGGGATGCATCATCATGA
>JANUWF010000452.1:0-43520 GCA_026120185.1 Voacanga thouarsii | reverse complement strand
CATACTTTATGCATGATGACATAATATGCATCCCATCCCCCTTACTCTAGGGTTGGCTTTAGGAGGGGTTTCACATCCTCTCCTTCTTAGAAGAATTTCGTTCTGAAATTCAGGCATACCTTTATCTCAGGTCGGGATACTTCCGCTTGACCCACTCTTCCATCTCCTAAATGGCATATTGAGTGCCATGATGTTCCTATTGAACCTTCACCATAGGAATCTGCTTATTCCAGAGAGTCTTGATACTTCGGTCTAGAATTCTCCCGAGTTTGTCCACATACCTCAAGTCAGGTTGCAATACCAACGGTTCGTCATTCAAAGCATGTCCAAAGGTCGGCATTGTACTTCTTCAATTGAGACACATGGAACACATCGTGTATTCCCATCAACCCATCTGGCAAATCCAGTCGATACACCATCTGTCCAATTCTTTCCTTTACTGAAAATGGTCCCAAATATCTCGGATTCAGCTTCCCACCTTTCGGATGCTTCAAAATTCCTCTATTCGGTCTCAACCTTAAGAACACAATGTCTCCTACTTGAAATTCCAACTCTCTTCGCCTATTGTCCGCATTACTCTTTTGTCGGCACTGAGCCACCTTCAACCTTTCTCTGATCAGCTTTACCTTATCTAACATTTCCTGGACGTAGACTTCTCCAGACTTGCTTATGTGGCCATCTTCCGACCAACTCCAGTATAGAGATACTTGACACTTACATCCATACAATGCATTATACGGGGCCATGCCAATCGAAGACTGATAGCTATTATTGTAAGCCAATTCCGCATACGGTACATATTCAATCCACTTATCCCCGAAGTCCAATATGCATGCCCTTAACATGTCTTCCAATATCTGTATAACCCTTTCTGATTGACCATCGGTTTGCGGATGCGCCGTTGTACTGAAATTTAGATTAGAACCCATTGATTCTTGAAACTTGCCCCAAAATCGGGATGTAAATCTTGGGTCTCGGTCGGACACAATACTCAAAGGCACTCCATGCAATCTGACTATTTCCTGTACATAGGTTTGAGCTAATTTCTCCATTGAATCCTTTACGTTTACTGGTATGAAATGTGCTGACTTAGTCAATCTATCTACCACTACTCATATGGAATCTTTTTGGGTCCTTGCCATAGGAAGTCTAGTAACGAAGTCTATAGTCACCTCTTCCCATTTCCACTCAAGTATTAGTAATGGTTGCAGCAATCCCGCCGACCTTTTGTGATATGCTTTGACTTTCTGACAAGTCAGACACGTTGAGACATACTTAACCACGTTCCTCCTTATTCTGGGCCACCAATAAGCCCTTTTTAGGTCTTGATACATTTTTACCTCTCCCGGATGAATTGACTACTTGCTTTTATGCACCTCTTCCAAAATCCTATCCTTCAACTGGTGCTCATCAAGCACACACAAACGATATTGGAAATACAAAACTCCTGCTTGGTTCTGACAAAAATCACTGACTTGCCGTTTAAACTCTTTGTCCTTGAAAAGTTGAAATTCCACATTACTTTGCTGAGCTTCGATGATTTCCCGCCTTAGGTCCGGTATCAATCTCAGGTTGCTAACAATAATCCTCTGTTCTTGCACTTCCATCCTTCTATCCAACACTTCTTGGACTGCTTGAATCTCCTACACTCTCAGCCTGGACATTTTGACTTTACGGCTCAGGGCATCTGCAATAACGTTAGCCTTTCCAAGATGGTAGTTGATAGGACAACGATACTCTTTCAAAAATTCCATCCATCTCTGTTGCCTTAAATTCAAGTTCTTTTAGGTGAAGATGTATTTCAGGCTCTTGTGATTAGTAAACACTTCATAGTCAGCTCCATACAAGTAATGCCACCATTTCTTTAAAGTATATACAATGGCAACCAGCTCCAAATCATGCGTGGGATAGTTGACTTCATGAGGCTTCAACTTTCAAGAGGCATAGGCTATTACCTTCCTATCCTGCATCAACACTGCTCCCAAACCTTCATTTGAAGCATCAGTATACAGAGCATAAGGTTTATCTCCCTCTGGCACACTCAACATGGGTGCTGTCATTAACCTCTGCTTCAACTCTTGGAAACTCTTTTCGCATTTCTCATTCCAGACAAAGGGTACGTCCTTTCTTAGCAGTCGGGTCATAAGTGATGCTTGCGTTGAGAACCCTTTAATAAACTGCCTATAGTAGTCAGCCAGTCCCAAGAAACTTCGAATCTCCGTGATGTTCTCTGGTTACTTCCAGTCTGAAACTGCTTCAACTTTTTATGGGTCTACCTTAATTCCATCCTTGGTTACCACATGGCCAAAGAATGACACACTATCTAGCCAAAATTCGCACTTGCTAAATTTGGCATAAAGCTTGTGCTCTCTTAGCTTCTCCAATACCAGCTTCAAATGTTCTACATGATTCTCGGGACTCTTAGAGTATATGACTATATCGTTGATGAATACCACCACGAAATTGTCCAGGTAGGGTTGGAAAATTTGATGCATCAAATCCATAAACACTTCTGGTGCATTTGTTACCCCAAAAGGCCTCACTACAAACTTGTAGTGACCATATCTTGTGTTGAAGGCCGTCTAGGAAATATCTTCTTCCTTTATCCTCACCTGATAATATCCTTGCCTCAAATCCAGTTTGGAATAACAACTGGAATCTTGTTACTGGTCGAACAATTCATCAATTAACGATAGAGGATACTTATTCTTGACGGTCAGATTGTTCAACCACCGGTAGTCGATACATAACCTCAAGGTCCCGTCCTTCTTCTTCACAAATAGCACTAGAGCTCCCCAAGGTGACATGCTAGGTCATATGTAACCTTGCTTCACCAATTCCTCCAGCAGCTGCTCTTTTAATTCCTTCGACTCTGCCGATGCCGTCCGATATGGGGTTCAGGATACAGGTTCTACTCCTGGAACTAGATCAATGGTGAACTCAACTTCTTAGTTGGGAGGTAGAGAAGTGAGTTCTGCAAGAAACATGTCGAAAAAATCTTTTACCACCTCGATGTCCTCGAGAGTGTATTGATCCTTTGGCTTCTTTATCACATAGGCCAAATATCATTGACATCCGTTCTTCAACAATTTTCGGGCTTTTGCTCTAGCTATCAAAAACTTCAACTCTTTTACTCACTTGTTAAACTCCAACACATCGCATCCCGGTCTAATGAACTGGACAGACTTATTCTTACAGTCTACTTTAACCCCATGCTTAGCTAGCCAATCCATACCCAAAATCAAATCATAATCGTCAATAGCTATGACTACCAAATCTCCTTCCAGGATTTCTTTTCCCACTTCAATCTTACAATTTTGCACATACCGATCCACTTGCACTATTTTCCCCAAGGGCGTACTCACCAACAAGATAAAAGGTAGTTCTACTCTATCTCAACCCAAATGATATGCACAATTCTAATTTAAATAGGAATGGGTAGATCTAGGGTCTATCAATGCATTAACAGAACGGCTTTGGATAGTAAACGTACCTTCCACCACCGTTGTATCTACTCCAACTTCCTCCCAGTTAAGAGCGAAAACATTTACTTTCACTTGCGGCTTTTGAGTTCCACTTCCATAGACTCCTGCAGCATTAGCTTGATTGGCATCCACAGTCTGAGCCAGGTTTCCTTGCCCAATTCGGAGAAATTTTGGGCAAGCGTTTCACAGATGAGTTGGATCTCCACAATTGTAGTATTTCTGCTCAGCTCCCTTGGACTAACAATTCTTCTCTATATGACCTTTTTTCCCGCAGTGTTGGCATGATGGAAGATTCTGTGCAGGACCAATTGGTGTCGTTCGTGCTTGCTTCCCTCAGTTCTGCCATTGCTAGATAGCAGGTTCCTTATTGGTTTGCTACTTCTGAAAAGGTCTCGATGGTTGTCTGGCCGATAAGAAATGTCTTGGTACCATCCTGCTGTGATCTCCATTCTTAGTCCGGGTCTCTGCGCCCACTGCCCCTGAATAACTCGTTGGTGGAGAGGGTGCCAAAGCCCTTCTCAACTCCTGTCTCAATCCTTTAATAAATTGCCTTGTTCGGTTCTGCTCGATATTTACTAGCTTTTTGTAGTATTTTGACAATTGAGTAAAATGAGCAGCATACTGAGCCACAGTCATGCCCCCTTACTTTAAATTTTAGAATTTGTCTTCCTTTCTCTCGATTATCCACTGAGGAATATATTCTACTCTGAATGCCTTCACAAAGTTGGCCTACGTCCAGTCCTGATCGATTATTTCCCAGTCATCTTGGACTCGCTGCCACCATGCCCAAGCTGGGCCTTTCAGCCTAAATGCAACAACTTCCACCATTCGTTTCTCGGTGTACTGGAGTGTGGCAAAGATGTCCCCTATCTGCTCTACCCAGTGCTCCTCTTTCTGGTCTTGCTCGGCCTCTCCTAAGAAGGTGGGAGGTTGAAATTTTAGAAACCTCTCCAATGCTTCATCTTTCCCCTTCGGATTCCTCCGCTCAGATAGGGTTTGCAGAATCTCGGTCATTTTGGGGAACACTTGCCCCATAGCCACGCTGACAGGTGCTTCAGATCCCACTTTCTGCTTCGGTTCATTCTTATTTCCCCAGTTTGGCAATGAAAGTTGAGTTGCAGCAAGCTCCGGAGTCACGGGTTCTGCCTCAAGAACCCTTTTGCTGAATGTTACTGCACGACACTTTGGTGCCATTCTAAACCATGCCCCAAATAATGAGTTTATGCATCAAAGTAGAAAATATTAAAATCGAGCATGCATTCACATTCAGACTTAAGCAAAAGAAAATTAGATGCAAGTTTTGCATAAAGAATTGCATTTTCCAAGATTAGAGTACACCAAGTACTCTTATTTGCATAAATTTTGAAATAAAGCATTAAATATAAATGGACCCCTAGCACAAGAGTTTATTGAAAGCTTTAAATAAAGATTTTCTAAGCATAGCAGAACTTAGCCTCTCTAATCCTCATCAGAATCTTCGGTGTCAGCATCATACAACCATCCTCCAGCATTCCTAGAAAAATCTATCCCTGCCCCATTCACGAACTCATAGTCCATTGGCTCCTTTCTGGGTCTCTTAAAGCTCTCCCCAGTTTTAACATGGTTGGGTAGGGGTACAAAAGAAGGTCTAGGTGGAGATTCATAGTCTATCTCCCCTGGGTCATCACTATCAGCAGTCAAATCAATCACGGGGCCAAGTGGGAGTGTGATATACTCCATGTCAATTTCCTCATTCTCACTATCAGTAACTAAATCTATTACAAGTATTGGAGGTGGCTCAATAATCTGAACCTCATCATCACTGCTCTCGTCCAAGGGTATGATTGGTCGAGGTGCGGGTTGCAGTGCAAGTTGTGGCACTGGTAAAGCTTTCGGGTTGATAGGGATTAGTGGATGCCATTGCTGCCCTTTCCTCGCAGTTCTAATCATTCTCACCATCCTACAACATAAACAAGCAAGATTAGTCAAAAGAATTTAACCCTAATGAAACAAAGCATATATTATCACAAACTGCCTAAACCTGTCTCTGATACTACTTATAACACCCCACTACCTATGCCTCCATTAGGGCTAGGGATGTTTTCCCATCTACAGGACAATGGGTCTTTATAACTAGGATACATAAAATAAAATGAAAAAAATAATTCAAAACTAAACTTCTTACAACCCAGCAATACATGAACAAATTCAAAAAATAAATGTCTGCTACCGTCTCTCAAAGGAAATACAGAGGAAAATAACAATGAGTCTTCCAAATATAGACAATTCTCTAGCCAATAACCTTCACAGTAGGATCGACCTGAAAACATGGTATAAAAGGTGGTGAGATATAAATCTCAGTAAGCCCGTGTGCTTTGAGTGTTTCAGGTAAAACAATTCATGTATGCAAGTTGTAAATGTTTCATAAAAGAAAGTACTGACAAGCATCAAATAAATCTTATAAATGAAGAGTGGTGTTTTACTTTCCAAACATACGTGTGCACAATAAATACAACCACTCAAAAGAGGTAGCCATGGCACCACACTTTGTCCACCATGACAATATAAGGATCAGAATATCACACTTTGTGCATACTGACGTAAAATAGGTGTACGGCCTACCGGGTAAGACACTCCTCCATCTCTACACCCAAACTTACCGGTTGTCCATTCGAGAAATACACAGTCCACTTGACTGAACATGCTAGCTCGGACCGGCATGACCTACAGGACTGGTATCCTATCCGGGAAGAACTCATCCCTCAGAGGAGACCACCTACTGAGAGACTTAACCTTACCCTTCAAAGACTAGTCCTCGTAGTCTTCCCTTATTGAGTACTCAACGTGTTTGTCTCACTTGGGTGGAAAAAGATCACACAATGATTCACTTGAAAATAGCAATTATGGTTTCCAAAATTCTTGCCAAAGTTGAGTTTTTAGGAAAAGTTTAGCATTTGGTGTGAAATTGTTTGTTTAGTTTTAAATGGTTTGCTTGACTGAAATAAAAAAGAAAATTGTCCATAATTGCCTTTACAGTACAAATACTCGTATACATTGAGTTTGACTTGTCACAACAACTTTGGTCTTCAAATGGTTTCGCGCAGGAACTTACCTGATCTTTTGCTCTTCTCGAGTTCAAAAGTCTTTCAAGGTCAACCTAACCCCGTTTGGGGTAAACACAAGGTATAAGACAATATCTAGACCAAGTTGCCTTAAATAAATAATTCCTAGCTCAACTAATCAAAACCACAACTAACCATGACCATAATGTCGTAGACTTTAGTACTAGTTGATAAAGTATTTTACAAAATAAGACTAGCTTGATAAGTTAAAATAAATGGATGTTATAAAATAAATAATAATAAGTTATAGTTTCAAATAATAAATAATGAGTAATATTACTAATAAATAAAATTAATGTTAAAGTATGAATACTAATAAATACTAAATAATATTGGTAATTAGTAATATTTAAATAGTATTGTTATAAATAATAAATTGCACCAAGTTTCTAATTAATAATTAATGGATAATAAATAACCAATAAAATGAATTATAATTAATTTTTAATTAATAAATAATAAATAAATTTTAATATAAATAATATTTACGGATATAGATAAAAGTTTTAGTAAGGCTAATTAATATGGTCTACAAGGTCATTTGACATTAATTAATTCTAATATTTTATTATTATTTTTTTAATAAAAGATTTTATTTATTTAACTCATAAAATAAAAATATTTAATTCAAACCTGGTTAATGGTTTTTGGAATTTATAGATTAAATTGAATAATAATTCTAATTAAATTAATAACAATAATATTAATAAAAATAATTCTAGTATTAATAAAAATAGTTCTTACAATAATTTCCAATTGTTAGAAAAGATCCATGAACATATTTTCACATCATACATGCTAATCTATCCATGAACATAGTCTACCACATGGATGATCTTTTACTAGGCATAACATCATCTATGACTTTATTGAAAAATAAGAACATAAAGGCATAATCAACAATGGTGTCATAATATCTAATATGCATAAAAACATCCATAAATCTACTTAATCATGATGAACATTTAATGATTCAAAAGCAAAATCTATAAGGCATAATCATTAATTCTAACTCTCATGTCCTAACTCCATCCCCTTCATCCACATATATATATATATACTCAACCCCTACTTTATTCAATCATCCTATCAATATCTAGGAGTCTTAATTCTAAAAATAAAAAAGGGAGATTAAGGAAAAATGCTTGATTGATGCTCCTTTGATGAAGGATTTTCCTTGGTTAGTAAAGATCCTCAAGTGCTTGATGGCCTTTAGTGGTCCGAAAATAGCCATGGTTGATCATCACCATTTCAGCTAAGAGAGAGAGAGAGAGAGAGAGGGTGAGAGAGAGATGAATGAGACTAGGAAGAAATATTAGAAGTTGAGTAGAAGAGGAAGAACAAGGAGGATGTTCTTATTTTACCTTTTGGTGTTCTTGGAACCTTCAACAAAAAAGGTTGGTTTGATCCGTTTGGAAATCCAACTTTGTGTGATTCGGTGTTATAAAGTGCAGAAATGAAGTATATAGGTTGAATATGGATGATCTAGAGTATTTGGGAGTGATTGGAGGTATTTAGGATATGTTTATGCTTGAAGATGTGAAATGTATGTTCTTGGTGTTCTTGAGAGAGTTTGAGAGAAAATGGATTTTCAGTATGGCTGGAATTATGATGGCTGAATGGCCTAGTGTAGAATGGGTTTTCGGCTATCAAGAATGAGAGAGAAGGTTTTTAGATTTTTTGTAATTTAAATGGAGAAAAAGGTGGAGTTGTTTGAGGTATAAAATTAGTTAATGGAGTTTGTTCATGGATGGTCTCTTGTTCTTCAATGGTGTATGGCTGAATTAGCTAGGTTTCAATCAATGAATGAAAGGTTGTTCAGACCTAAGGCTGGCCAAAAATGGTCTTATAATGGCAGAGGATTTTTTCTTTTTATCACTTAGGTATAGGAGTGTTTCAAATGGAACAAAATCTGGAATTTAGATTGAAGTTTGAATAAATTTTGGATAGAGTGATCTTAGGAGTTTGTTGAGCTTTGATCATGGAATCTTGATATTCAAGGTTGGAGAGGAATCCAAGATGTTCAATCCATGGCTGTACAAGGTTTGAATTTCCTTGGGTTTTGATGAAGAATTTCGGCCTTAGCCTTGAAGAGACTTGCTGGAAAAATTTTTGGAATTTAAGCTTTAAAAACAATTGGAATTACAATGGTTTTGGTGCAGCATATTTTTGTTCTCTTTGCCACGGCTTTGCAGCTGGTTTTTAAGGGTGTTTGAAGGTATTTTAATGGTGATTTTCTAGCCTTCATCTTGAAGAAAAATAGAGGAACTTCCAGCTGTTCATATGTTCTAATGGTGGCTTCAAATTCCATGTTTAATGTATCTAGTTTGCTGAAATGAATTTTTGGTTTTGGGATGTTTGCACAGTCCGAAAATTCACTGAATTTCCAGCCTTCAACCTTCCATAAAATGTCTGTTTTTCTTGCAGAAATTAGGTAGGAAAGCTGGCTAAAACTTTTGAAAACAGCCTTGAAGAAAATCTGGAAAAATTTCCAGATTTTTCTTTACCAAAACATGAACAAGATGAAGATGGAGTTTAAAGCAATAGCTATGGTGTTTTCTTTTCCTTGGAATCCCTACCTAATTCTCCTCCTCACTTTCGGCCTCATCTATCTCACAAGAGCTGATTTTCGAATTCTAAGCTAGGGATTTATCACAGAATTTTTATGATTAAAAATAGATTAGTGAATTAAGGATAGTTTAAATTTCAATGATGTTAGAACAAGGCTAGCAAAATTAAAGGGGACTAGAATTCTTCTAGAATTCTTTTTAGGACATGACCACATGGTCAAGACATTACCATTATGTCTTCCTTAAGACGACATTCCTATCTTTAGGGAATGTAAGAAAATGAAAAATCAAACATAACTAAGATAATTATGAATAAAACTTAAGTGATGGGATTTAAACTCAAGACCTTAGAGATTAAATCACAAAGCTCTAACCACTTAACCACACTAATTTTTGTTCTTATTTTCTCACCCAAGTATTCTTCTTATCTAAACCTCAAGCTATCTTCCTATTTTGACCTCAAGTAAAATTACATTTTTACCCTTTCTACCCAGCAAGTATAAATATGTCATTTAACCTATAAATCCCAATTCTAAGGCACATAAAATCATTCAAAAAGGTATACTTTATGCATGATATGCATCCCATCCCCCTTACTCTAGGGTTGGCTTTAAGTGGGGTTTCACAAACCCCAAGTCCCAAAATGCTTTCTTCAATCCTCCATGAAGTGTGTTAGTTTGAGAGAAAGTAGATGGAAGCTAGAGAAAAAAAAAAAAACAAGAAGGGAGAGAGAGAGAAAGAAAGACAGGAATTTCGGCCAACATGGGGAGGAAATGGAAGAAAAATTCTTTTTATACTAGGGTAGATTTTAATCCAATGGTGAACAAATTTTTACCCTAATTTCAAAGGCCAAGATGAAGAGTGTTTAGTTGGGTTAAAAAGATCCATAGGTCTAAGAAATGGGTCTTAGGCCAATTGGTGAAATCAAGTCAAGATGTCAAAATTAGATTTGACCCTAAAATTTGACGATGATTATTAGCTTGGAAAACAATGCCAAAACCCTAATTAAAAATGATTTTGTTCAAAAGTGTACTTTGCATAAGAGAAAAATCATTGGGATAATTTTATTGAAAAAGTGATCACAAATTAATTTCAGTAATTAATTTGTTACACATAATACATATATCATAAAATGAACAATTAGTTATATATAAATTACTTACCATATCCAAACAAAAAAATTAACTTATCAAACACATTTTCTTTAAGAGAATACCCATAAATAGCACATAAGATAGTGATACAACTTTGGGTGGCTTTTTCTTGGTGTTGTGGTGTTTTAGTGACTGTGTGTTCAATTCAAACAAAGGAAACCAAAAACAGGGACTTTTCTTGTGACAAAAGGATAAAGTAACCAAACTACCTACACTCTTTAAAACCCTTGAAGAACAAAGCCTCAAACACCTTCAAGATGAGTAGAAAGTTCTACTATATTCTCACCCCAATATCCTTGAAGCAACAAAGGTAAACAAGAACAAATATAATAGAGAAAATAGGCACCCATATATTCAATTTCAAACAAACCTTAGAAGAACAAAGAAACTAAGATCCATTCAAAGAAAACAATATTGGATTATTCAAAAGATTTATAAACTCTTACAAAAGGAGGACTAACCCTTAAGCTTGGTCTTGAACAAGATGAACAAGAAGGTTGGGCCTCTCAAGAGACTCTCTCAAATCTGAATTCAAATGAAGTGTATTGTCTTATCTAATCAATAAATGTGCTATTTATACTATCCTAACCCTAGCTAAGTAAATCCTGAGATTTAATTACAATTTTGGGTCATATTAAGTCTTTACAAGCAATTAAAAGTGAAGAAAATCGAAAAAAAGCATTAAAAAGCGGAACAGTCGACGGCTGCTTAGGGCCATGCTAGTGCCAGTTTGGGACATCACAGCAGGCGCCGGTTTGGTTCTGTCTTCGGTAGGTTCTCGTTTGCTTGAGTGTTGGTTTTTGGACAGAATGGAGCCGGCGCCGGTTTGGCTGCATGGAGCCGGCGCCGCCTGTCCTCTGGAAGCCTCCCTTGTCAAATTTCATCCCTTTTTGCTGTCGGCTTGAGTTCTTGTTGGGGTCCTTCGCGAATGGCCATCAACATGAACTCTTGGCTTGCTTCCTCAACCCTCCAATCTTCCTTCATTCTCAAGCACTGTTTGATGATCAATTGAAAATTATCTTTAAGCTTCTTGGTCCTCACTCTAGTTATCGGTCCTTGTCCTCCATGATGAAGTGGAGTCTCATTGGATAGCCACTTATGCTGCATTTAATTCATGATGCAATCCCAAATAGCCATATAATTAAGCTTCCAAACTCTCAATTAAATGAGGTGTCAAATCCTCCCCTACTTAAGAATATTTCGTCCTCGAAATTATGCTATGTCGTACCTCTCATTAGATTAGGGTATTTCCTCCTCATCCACTTCTCTGTCTCCTAGGTGGCATCTCGAGCTCCATGATGTTCCCATATTACCTTGACCATAGGGATTTTCTTATTTCTTAACTCCTTCACGCTTTGCTCTACTATCTTAACTGGCTTCTCCACATATGAAAGATTTGGTTGCAGATGTAATGGCTCATCGTTCGGAACATGCTCCGAATTTGGGTTGTATTTTTTTAGTTGGGATATATGAAACACGTCGTAGATACCCGTTAATCCATTTGGCAGTTCCAACATGTATGCCACAGCTCCGATTCTCTCAATGATCGAAAATGGTCCAATGTACCTAGGGCTAAGCTTTCCACCTTTCGGATATCTCAGAATCCCTCAGCTGGGGGTTAGTTTTAGAAATACCTCATCACCCACCTTGAACTCCAATTTTCTTCGGCGATTACCCGCATAGCTTTTCTGTCTGCTTTGAGCTACTCTTAGTCTATCTTGTATTAGTTTAACCTTATCAGACATCTCTTGGATATTTATTCCCCCTTCTTTATCGATCTGACCATCTTTGCTCCATCCCTAATATAGTGGTGTTTGACATTTTCGCTCATACAAGGCTTCATATGGCGCCATGCCAATAAAAGCTTGATGACTATTATTGTAGGCCAATTCCACAAACGAGATACTATTAATTAATTGGTCCCCAAAGTCCAACACACACGCCTTCAATATATCCTCAAGGATTTGTATCATATGCTTAGATTGTCCATCTGTCTGAGGGTGGGGTGGAAGTATTGAACTTTAAAGTTGACCCCATAGCCTCTTGAAACTTTGCCCAAAATCTGGAAGTGAATCGAAGATCTCTATTTGATACGATATTGGTTGGCACTCCATGTAACCTCACAACTTCCTGAATATAAACTTGTGCCAACTTATCCATTGAATATCTCACGTTCACTGGGATAAGGTGCGCATTTTTCATAAATTGGTTTACTACTACCCAAACAGCATCCTTCAAAGTCCTACTCATTGGCAACCCAGTGATGAAGTCCGTCTTGACATATTTCCATTTTCAATCCGGTACCAGTAAAGGTTGTCATAATCCAGTAGCTTTCTTGTGTTTCGTCTTTACCTTTTGACAAGTGAGTCACACAGATAAATACTATATTATGTCTTTCTTCATGCCCAGCCACCAAGACATTCTCGTTAAATCTTTATAATCTTAGTCTCCCGGGGTGAATAGTATACCAGCTTTTATGGGGCTTTTCCCCAGAATTTCCTTCCCTTTACTTTCTTCTCCTTGAAGGCTTGAAATTCTTGATAATTCAACCAAGCGCCACTGATTTCTCGTAATCTTCTTCTATAGAGATAATGTCTTTGTTTCTTCAAGAAAACTACTATTGTTGCCACCTTTAAATCATGCTGATTTCGTGCTACTTGGTGTGGAGTAAATGTTGTAGTCTCAATCTCATGCACACCCCATTCTAAGGGTGAAGTTATGAGTTCGAAGGGAATACAGAAATGAGGAGTAGACTAAATTCCATGTCGTAGGAATTTAATAGCTAAGAAAACACAAAAAAGGGTATTAAAAAGATTGCAACAATTGTTTATCCAAGAATTTTTTGTGATTGATGAGAATTGAATACTTGCAATGATTTAAATAATAGAAGTTCTTGGATATTCAAGTGTTAATATAATAGGTGAGTTTAAGGAAGATATTAAACTCTAAAATGAACAGAATGAGGCAATATTAAAAAAAAAAGTATAAAGTTATAAGAAATTATGAAATCTACAAGAAAACAAAGAGTGAATTGATTGTCATATTTAATTATCGATGTAAGTATTATGATAGAGAGGAACCGAATAATTTAATTGAGTAGTGAGGGGGGGGGGGTTCCCTGATTGCTCAAACTTTAATAGAAACGGTGTATTACGAAAAATAACATATTTTCAGGAGACATTGAGTAGAAAGATAATCATATCAAATCAATATCATTTGAAAAGGACAAGAAAGTTTTGAGTATCAAAGAGAACTATAACGATAAGAGAAAGATTTATATAAATGGGGGCATTAAGATTTTGGAGATATGAGAAGCTAACAAGTTATGATACACATCAAAGAGTGCAAAATCAAATCCATAAAGGTTGATGTAATCAATTGAGTCTTAAAAGAAAATTCGCTTCAAACGGCGGAGAAAATAATTGGCAAAGCTCGAAAGGCAGAGGCACGTGCCAATATGCAGCATCACAAGATTGAAGTAAATCATAAAATAGATGGGTTAAGCTGATGAGATAAGAAATAGTAATTTAACATAATGTTGTCATAAATGAAATAGATCACAATGTTGATATGTTTAATAAGGAGGAATTTTCTAACAAGGAATGAAGTAGCTAAAGTGGTCTGGACGACCCAGCCTTGGTAGAAAATTCATAACAACAACATTAGGTGGAAGAAAAGAGTTAACGTAAAAAGTTTAAAGGAAAGAGGAAATAATTGGGTTTGATTAAATCAAATGATCCTTGAAGAAACCAACATGTCTTCCCTTCCTTGTTTTGATGCATTTGCATAATAATGCATAAGGTCCCTCTTCTGATAGAGTAAGTCTAGTCAAAGACGGCGTACAGATCGTGTATGCTTAACGAATACTGGTTGTCGATCTCCAATACTAGAAAACTTTTAATCTTCGTGAAGTTCTTGCATTGCATTGTTTCCCAATTTTTTTTCCTGTTCCAAGCGAGCTCTTTAATAGGTGTTTGCATCATTGAGTTCATACCTCCTATTAATCGATCATAGCAGTTGAATAAGGTTTCCTCATTTAAGCTAAAATGGTTTTGAACAATTCTCCCTCAGATATATGAAATTTTAGAAGTGAAGCTTCACTTGTTTGACTTCCAAAACTTAATAATCCTTTTTCGCATGTCTCTTCCTCTTGTAGTTATTTTCAAATATTGATGCAATTTCCACTAGAGTAGTCTTCACTCGCTTTCCCTTGTAATTCCATTGTTGCTTTATCGGTCTTTTAGTAGAAGAGTTCCACATCTTTGGGGATGTTTACGAAATCCTGCCATCTAGGTCTTCCGTCTTCTGTTGCGGTAGCACATAATATTGACGGTACCGACTACCCACAACCATCACTTCTCTCAATTATACTTCCAAATAGTATTTTAATGCTCCTCATTGCGACAATCCCCAACCCCAATAATTCTAACCCCACAATAGAAGTGCAAATATGTCACATACTAAGTTTAAAGTAATACATGGCATGATTCATCAAATAGCAAGACATATAGAGTAATTTCACATAACATACACAACATGCACCTGTAAGAGCATTCCAAACAATATCCCTATGGCATACCTCACATGCATTTATAGGAGCATTCCATATAATGTCTCCTATTTTCACAAATCTGCAAAACATAACGGTCAAAATCCTAGATCCTAGCAAAATCAACATCTTTAAGCTCTTACATCAATGTCGTAACACAATTCTAGTTGCCAATTCTGAAGGAGAGTAATCAAAATCAAAAGACTAACTAAGGTATCAAGACCATTTATCATACTATCATATCCAATCCTTTACACCTGAGGACTCTCACATAAATATACTTATCAAATGCTCCAAAATCTCTACCTGCATTTATTAATATAGACTTTTCCTCACAACCTTTTCTAGGTTATCACCACAATAATATACACGGATAAAATCATCTCCCATATCAACTCATCAATACCTTTCAAGATTTTAAGTTCTAATCATCAGAAGAGATCACACTTTGACAACTATAATTATTCTTAAATTCTAATCTAGAACTAATTCCAAAACTAGGGTTTAATCCAAAATTCAAAATTTTTCATTCTATACCTCGCTCTGATACCAATTGTAACACCCCCTACTAAGTGGCCTAAATGACCAAGGAATGTCGCCTCGTCCTCTCAAACAAGGGATTTTTATAACAAAGGAAGAAAAGAAAGCAACAAGGTATAACTAAACATTAACTTCAAAGCGAACATTGAATTACTGTTTAAATAAATCCCAATATAGACACACAAGGACAAAACTCTGCAAGCCAAAAGAAATCATTATACATCATCACTAGAGTATTGGTAGAAGAGTATCAAAATCTAATCTATTACAAAATGATCTTCAATACTTGGTCTTGATAAACATACACTACCCCGAAAATCGTGATTAGAAAAGTCGTGTGAGATTATAAATAATCTCAATAAGTCTGTAGTGTGCGAAGGTGACAGTTACAAAATCAATGACATAATGCATACATATGTAATAAATCGAATGGATATAATTATCAGAAAATTTGCATTTATTCATCTCAAATCCTTTATCAAATTTTGGAGAGAAAACCACAAGTACGATTAATTATGAAATGTAGATAAGAATCTTACTGGGCAATCAGATTCACATCAAACGTCTAGAACACAAAAATTCATTTTAGCAAAAGTCTTGAATCTATCATCAACCAACCATATCATGTATCGAAACTGTAGATCAATGATACCACATAAATATGGCCACGACATACACAATGCTAAAAAAAATTACGTGTAGGCGATTAACCTATAGAGAGAATGCTCCTCATTTTTCTCTCTCACACATTTGCCTCAGGTCCAAATGTTCCACGTTCATTCGTCAGAGTTCTCAAAACTCCACTACTAGCTAAGAACCCAGCTTAACTACTAGGCTTGACGCCCCATTTGGAAATGATAGTTTCCCAGAGACGGTCTATCAACCGAAACTCTCTCCTAGTCTAACGAAAGCTAGCCCTATAGCTTCGCCCCTTGAGTACTTAAGTCTTCAACAAAATGATTCAAGAAATTCCTATTCCAATTTGGAATGTACAATTTCATTTCCAAAACATTGTTCCAGTCCCCAAAACCATATTTTCTTTAAAATTCAGCCCAACCCAAATCCACAACCGTACTTTCTCTCCAAAATATTTCAAAAATAGAAATTATGTCGTCCGCTCTATCCAAATTTGCTCAAGGCGCAAATAAATCAAATCAGTTCATATCTTGCCTCAAAGGTGATATTGTCAAGAGCCAAAATCTCATGTCAAGAGCCAAAATCTCATAAGAAGATTCCCAAAATTGATCATGCATACTTTTCCCAAGTAGAAGTCGTAAAGTGGTAAGAGTGATACCAAGTGCTATAAAATAAAACTCATAAATGAAATCATATCATGTGCTTCTTGCATCATAAACATGTATACATGATCATACGAACTTTCCATAGAGTTATTTTGGCATAAATGAGTTATGAGATCCAATGGCTTACTTCCATCCAAAAGCTTAGCCAAAAAAAAAAAAAAAAATCTTTTCAAAATTCTCAAGCATTTCTTCTACCCAAATCTGGCTCCAAATATAATATAAATTATACAAGAATTAATCTCTTGATCACAAGTCCTTAGGGATCAAACCACATAAATCTCTAAGGAAAAAGAAGTTAGTTATGCTCCAAGTAATCTCTTCTATCTTCTAACACTAATCACAATTGCCTATTCTAATCTTATTAATCCTAAGCCCCTAATCAATCAATCAATCCACATAGATTAGGAAGGAAAGCATCCCATCAAGTTAAAAAGAACAAATAATTTAAATAATGAATAAATATCTAAATTGATAAATAAATAAATAAGTCAATGAATAAATATATACATAATAAATAAATAAGTAGACAAATGAATAGATAATAAATAGGTAGATAATTAAATAGATAAAAAATAAATAATAAGATAAATAATTAATTAATTAATTAGATAAATAATTAAATAAATAAATAACTAGATAAATAGTTAATTAAATAAATAACTAAATAAATAGACTCATGAATAAATAGATAATTAACTAGCTAAATAGATAAGTAATTATCTTTAAGACTTTGTACTTAAAGATTACCAAAAAGAGAATACTTATTTAAGCATAAAAACCATAAGAGATATTTTTCTAGAAAGTCAAAATATTCCATAAATTTTATGTAAATTCATTTCAAGCTAGTTAAAGAAATTTTCAATGCAAAATTCATGTTTTAAACTCATACTGTAAAATTCTGTTTATGAAGCAATTTAGAGGTCTCAAAAGTTTATTTAATTATCTAAGAATAACATTTCATTTCTTGCTGAAAATTTTCAGAACGAAACCCCTATATGATAGGTGAATTACCATGCAATCCCCTTCCCAAAACTCTTTGAAAAACTTGGTTAATTAAATTTCCTAAAACATGTCGCTAGAATCGCGATCACACTGGAGTAATAATTTTCAAAAATTCATAACTTTCAAATTACCATGAGCTTTTTTATGATTCTTGAACCATAATTTTTCTAAAATCCCCAAGTTTATACAGTCCAAAATTCAGATAACAACTCCAATAAAAAGTGTGTTTTTCTGCGTTTTGAAGTTGAGTCTCTAAACAGGATTTTTTTTTTTTTTTTGGCAGCAAACATATGCTTAATAAAATATCAAAATTTTCAAACACCAAACTCTTTTAAATATTCAAAAATATTTCCAAAATACCCCAGATCCTATAACACATCATACGAAAGTCACATGATCACCATTTGGTTCAAATAAAACACATCCATAACACAATCCTCCATTTCTAGCAACACCTCTGCTTTTTTTTTTTTTTTTTCCAAACAATACTTGAGCAAAACAATATCAAAACTCCTCCAATTCTTTTTATACTATGGTAGATTTTAATCCAATGGTTGAAAAAATTTTTACCCTAATTTCAAAGGCCAAGATGAAGAGTGTTTAGTTGGGTTAAAAAGATTTATGGATCTAAGAAATGGGTCTTGGGTCAATTGGTGAAATCAAGTCAAGAAGTCAAAATTATATTTGACCCGAAATTTGATCAAGATTATTATTTAGGGAAACAAAGCCACCTAATTAAAAATAAATTTGTTCAAGAGTGTGCTTTGCACAAGAGAAAAATCATTGAGATAATTTTATTGAAAAAGTGATTCACAAATTAATTTCACTAATTAATTTATTACACATAATACATATATGCATAAAATGAATAATTACTTACATATAAGTAATTTACCACGTCCAAATAAAATAATTAACTTATCAAATACATATTCCTTAAGAGAGTACACATAAAGGGCACATAAAATAGCCACATATGATGCATTTAATTTATAATACAATCCCAAATAACCATATAATTAAGTTTTCAAACTCTCAATTAAATGGGTGTCACAGTCTCTCTCTATATGACATTTGGATTGTTTCGCATAGTACCTTGCACCGTTCCAATTACTTTGTTGTCTTAATGTTTGCTAATATTTTATATGTTATTTTTCAATCAACAAAACAATAATATATTATTTTGTATAGACATACGCATATTTCATAAATATACAAGTAAAAGATATTGGATTTGTTCAATTCAAATTGTCAAATTATCCATAATTATTTTGTCACTATCAAAATAATAATCTATTTTAATCAAATGGGCTTGATTTCTTTGTTTGCTATTGGTGTATCTCATTTTAAGATAAATTTTTTACTTCCATAATACTTTTTTCCATTCCTATATATTTTTATTTTGATTTTTTTTTGTTAGTATAATTTTATAATCTATAGCAAACTCATATACAATCTCTCTTATTTCTCCTAAAATTAACTCTAAAGACATACAATTCAAAATAAATAAAACTATGAAATTATAATTATAATTTGGAGCTTCTTTATTGTTTATTAATCTTAAATAAATTAAATTCAAATATTTATTATTTATTAAATTCAAATAAATTATAGTATTTGTATAGGTACTTATGTATGGATTTTAAGACAACAATTAGACACACACCCACACACACACAATTTAAATTTTATATTTATATAGTTAAAAATGTATATAATTAAAATGAATCAAAGAGAAAATATGCATTAAAAGGGTTTGAATTTGGAGACTCTTCTATTAAAATCATTTTGTTTAAACTATTGAAATACAAAAAATATATATATTATACATTAGAAAAGACTTTATCCATAATTAAAAACTTATGAAAATAATTATATATTATTAACTTTATACATGGAATAAAAAACTGCTAGGGGAGGGCTAAATCCACATTTTAACCAAAATCCACACCTTTATCAATTAATATCTATTTCCATTTAATGTTCTTTCCTATTCTAACTTCTGAGTAACTTTGCCAATACTCCTTTTGTTTGTAGATTGATTGCTATAATAATAAACAACTAATAGAACTTAAACTGTTATTAACCATATATTTTGTCTCTTGATGTATACCTCCAATGGTTTCCATTTTGTTTATTTATTTATTTGTATCTCTGATGAAATTTTCTGTTTTATTAATGTTTTAATTTATCAAATAAAACATATGGCTCTAAATTTTTTTAAACAAATGAAATTCTAGAATATCATTATTATATAGTTTCAAAGTTTGTTAATAATTTGATACATTAATTTCAATTATTAATGGGGAAGAAAGAGATTAGGGAAGAATAGGCATTCGATATTCGATAAATATATGAATTTCAATTATTCGACAAGTCATTATTTGTTAATAATTTAATGTATTCATAAGTTTATATATTGTTAGTTTTGTATTTAGTTGGAAATTATAAATTCATTTCATACTTACTCAAGAAGATATGACTTTATTTAATACCTTAAAACGAAAGAAAAGTAAAATAAAATTTTAAAATTGAAAGAGGAGAAATGCATTTTTGTCTAATTAATAGACCTTAATAGATATAATTGTAATATAAGTTAGAGGAGTATGGATTTAGTCCATCTCAAACAATTATTCCTATATGTAAGTATGTATATCAATATAAATATACATATATGTAGAATACTTTACTTATTCTTTGAACCTTTTTTTCTTTTGAAGTAATCCAAAGTCTTTTTATTGAGATTTTTTATTTGTTTTCGTATGTGTAAATGTTATGTAAAAAACAACGTTGGGTTTGCTATGTAATTTTTTGAAATCTAAGGGTATCACAACATAATTAATTCTGAGTAAAGTGAGAACAACATAAACTTTTTGCTGTCATTATGATTTTATACCAATTTGAGGACTATTTTATAGGGACTAAAAATTAACTTTTTAAAAAATTGTCATAAAAATCAATATTTATAAAATATTTTGGGGTAATATAATTTTAGTGATAAAAATATTTCTTTTAATGATAAAAATAAGTCGTCTAATATAGTGATAAAACAAACATTGTCAATATTATGTATAACAGGACTTTTTTTTATTTAACTCGACCAAACAACCCCTATAACACTTCAAAATCGACTCAAAGGCTCTTTTCAGATAGTTAACAATTTCTTATTTGATGAATCCAATTAACATATGGCACTCTAGTTTTGGAGAATTTTGGTATTTGAGTTTGAAACCAGTTCGCCACATCCCTAATTTCATTTAAGTTCCAACTCTCTAAAAGGATCAAAGTAGTCTTGCATCAAATCACTAGAGTAAAAGTCCAATCTTTTAAATTTTTATAGGCTAGGTAAAAATCATTCAATTCGCTTGAGTGTAATATAATAAACCCAACAAAGTAGCTTTTTTTTTTTGCAACCCTTAAAATGGAAGTATAAATATTCAACCAATAAACTGTATTGCGCAGTCAACAAAAATGGTGCACCACAAACCTTAATATAAATACTTTTGGATTATCAAGTGCGAAAAGTCTATCTCAAAGGGCCATCAAGTAATTTAAAAAAAAAACATATACAAACACCATGGTGTTATAAAATTTGGGTAGTGTTAGAATAAAATTCGATACACTACACACTAATAAAACTCTAACTATTCTTTGCACAAGAATTTCTTCAAATCTCTCTCTTTCTTTCTCTCACAATTTTCTCTCACAATCACAATTCTTTCTTTCACAAAAATGATGGTGTATTACAAGCTTAGAGAATAGCTCTATTTATAGAGCTCTAATTAGTGGAATACATCATGGCATACATCATCTTCCAAGTAGAATACATCATCTTCCACTAATCTTAATTAGTGGTGTCTCCACTAAATGGTGGACATCCATAAAAATCCATAATTAGTGGAGCTTCCACTAATTTCATTTATAATATATTTATAACACTCCCCCTTGGATGTCCATCCATTACATAAAGAATATGCGTCGTTAAAACCTTACTAGATAAAAATTCAGTGGGGAAAAAAATCTAGTGAAGGAAAAAGGGTTCACTATTCTATATGTCTGTTTATTACTCCCTCTGATGAGATAATTCCTTTAAATCTTTAAACCGACGCATACCGATTTTATATCTCAACTTCTCAAATGTTACAGTCGGTAAAGTCTTCGTGAATATATCTGCAAGGTTGTCACATTACCGAATTTGTAGCATATCAATTTCACCTTTCTTCTGGAGTTTGGTGACCTATGTTGTGTCTGATCTCCTTTAATATATCCTCCTCGTAATTGCATTATGCAAGCTGCATTATCTTCATAAAGAAGAGTTGGAATATCTCTAATATATGATAATCCACAAATTTCTCGAATATAATGAATCATTCTCTACTTGCTTCATGCAAGGCTTATAATTTTAGCATGATTTGAAGAAGTAGCTGCTTGGAGATATCGAATGACTTGTTTAATTCCATTCCAATGTCGTCGTATTGGTGAAGAACTAAATCTTGCTAATAAATTGACAGCAAAGGCAATATCAGGTCGTGTATTGTTAGCAAGATACATCAATGCACCAATTGCACTGAGATATGGTACTTCAGGACCAAGAAGTTCTTCATCCTCTTCATGAGGTTGGAAAAGATCTTTATCTAATGACCAGACGATCATTGGAATACTCAATGGATGTGCTTTGTCCATGTCAAATCTTTTTAGAACTTTTGCTGCATATGTTGATTATTGAATAAATGTTCTACTTGCCAAATGTTCAATTTGTAAACCAAGGCAAAATGTAATTTTACGACCATCCTTGATGTCGAATAATCAATTATTTTTTGGAGCTCTTTAGGAGTTCCAATAAGATTAAAATCATCAACATATATAGCTAATATCATAAATTTAGAATCAGATTTCTTAATAAAAATACATAGACATACCTGGTCATTTTAAATCTTGCTTTCAATCAATATTCACTAAGATGATTGAACCACATGCGCCCAGATGGCTTCAGGCCATATAATGATTTCTGCAATTTGATGGAGTAATTTTCACGAGGATAATGTGTATATGCTTCAGGCATATGAAATCCTTCAGGGATTTTCATGTAAACATCATTTTTTAAAATTCCATACAGGTAAGCAGTGACAATATCTAATAGGCGCATATCTATCTTTTCATGTACTGCTAAACTGATAAGATATCGGAGTGTAATAGCATCAACAACAGGAGAATAAGTTTCATCATAATCAATACCTGATCTTTGTGAAAAATATTGGGCTACTAACCGTACTTTATATCGTACGATTTCATTATTTTCATTGCGCTTTCGCACAAATATCCATTTGTAGCCAACAGGTTTTACACCTTATAGTGTTTGGACTGCAAGTCCGAAGACTTCACGTTTTGTCAGTGTATTTAACTCCGATTGAATCGCACCTTTCCATTGTAGCCAATCTTTTCTATACCGATATTCATCAACTAATATTGGTTCAGGATCATCATTATCCTGTATAACATTAAGAGATATTATATGAAAACATATTATCAATAATTGTTTCTATCCGATTTTAACTTCTATCGGAAGTGGTATAATTGATAGAAATTTCAGTATTGCTTTCATTAACTTCTGGTTCATTGTCATCAGTCTTCTCTTGGTCTTTATCATTCTTTGCTTCAATATGATCTTCTGGATCATTAATCCTCTTTTCTTTCGAGGATTTTTATCTTTAGAACCAAGAGGTCGGCCATGCTTTTGGCATGCTTTTGGCTCAGCAGCTATATGTAAAATCTTTTGTTCTGCTGGAACTTCAATTAGAATAGGAGCATTTATAGCTGGCATATGCGATTTTGTTACTCTTCTGGAGTCAACAAAAGCGTCTGACATTTGATTTGCAATGCTTTACAAATGCATTATACTGTTGAACTTCAAGTTCACACGCGCTTGTGCTCGGATCAAGATAATTTAATGATGTTGTCCAAGCAAGATCCTTTTTATGCTGTTTTTGTTCTCCCCCTAATTTAGGGAATAATGATTCATCAAAATTACAATCAGCAAATCTTGTTGTGAATACATCTCCTGTCAGGGGTTTAACATACCTGATAATAGAGGGAGAATCATATCCAACGTATATCTCATTTCTTCTTTGAGGACCCATTTTTTTTACGTTGGTTTGGTGCAATTGGAACATATATAGCACACCCAAAAATTCTTAAATGAGCAATATTTGGTTCTGACCCAAAAGCCAATTGAAAATGAGAGAATTTATGATAACTAGCTGGCCTCATCAGTCTTCTCTTGGTCTTTATCATTCTTTGCTTCAATATGATCATTTGGATCATTAATCCTCTTTTCTTTCGAGGATTTTTATCTTTAGAACCAAGAGGTCGGCCATGCTTTTGGCATGCTTTTGGCTCAGCAGCTATATGTAAAATCTTTTGTTCTGCTGGAACTTCAATTAGAATAGGAGCATTTATAGCTGGCATATGCGATTTTGTTACTCTTCTGGAGTCAACAAAAGCGTCTGACATTTGATTTGCAATGCTTTACAAATGCATTATACTGTTGAACTTCAAGTTCACACGCGCTTGTGCTCGGATCAAGATAATTTAATGATGTTGTCCAAGCAAGATCCTTTTTATGCTGTTTTTGTTCTCCCCCTAATTTAGGGAATAATGATTCATCAAAATTACAATCAGCAAATCTTGTTGTGAATACATCTCCTATCAGGGGTTTAACATACCTGATAATAGAGGGAGAATCATATCCAACGTATATCTCATTTCTTCTTTGAGGACCCATTTTTTTTACGTTGGTTTGGTGCAATTGGAACATATATAGCACACCCAAAAATTCTTAAATGAGCAATATTTGGTTCTGACCCAAAAGCCAATTGAAAATGAGAGAATTTATGATAACTAGCTGGCCTTATGCGTACAAGTGCTGCAGTATGTAAAATAGCATGTCCCAAGGTAGATGTTGGGAGATTTGATTTCATTAATAATGGTCTAGCAAGTAATTGTAATCGTTTAATCAAAGATTCAGCAAGACCATTTTGTGTATGAACATGAACTACAGGATGTTCAACATTAATCCCAATTGACATGCAATATGCATCAAAAGCATGTGATGAAAATTCACCAGTATTATCCAAACATATATTTTTAATGTGATGGTCAGGAAATTGTGCTCGTAATTTAATTATTTGAGCAAGTAATCTCGCAAACGCCAGGTTGCGAGTAGATAATAAACATACATGGGACCATCGGGATGATGTATTAATTAAGATCATAAAATATTTGAACGGTCCACATGGTGGATCAATAGGTCCACAAATATCTCTGTAAATCCATTCGAGAAATGCAGGACTTTCAGCTCCTACTTTTACTGGTGATGGTTTAACAATTAATTTTCCTAGGGAACATGCAGTACATGTGAATTTTTCTGATGTCAATATCCTTTTATTTTTTTAATGGATGATCATGTGTATTCTCAATGATTCTTCTCATCATGGTAGATCCCAGATGACCCAACTGATCATGCCAAATGTTAAAAATAATAGGATTAGTAAACTTCTGGTTTATGAGATGATATATTTCAATTGTACATATTTTTGCAAAATATAGGCCAATAGAAAAAGATGGTAGTTTTTCTAATACAGATTTCTTACCCAAATGAATTTAAGTAATATAAAGATACTCAATCCCATTTTCTTCATTTGTTTCAACATAATACCCATTTCTGCGGATATCTTTAAAACTCAATAAATTTCTTCTAATTTTAAGGAAAATAGTGCCTTATCAATAATAATTGTTGATCCTTTAGGCAACAATATACTAGCTCTTCCGAAGCCTTCAATCACATTTGTACTACCGTTTATCGTATAAATATTTATTTCTTCCATTTTGAGATCAGAAAAATATTTCTCATTTTTTAGTATGGTGTGTGTAGTTCCATTATCAATAATGCATACATCATTATTAACAACAGCCATCTGAACACAAATATATATATATATATATATATATGCAAACGTAAAATTATTAGAATATAATGAAAATGAAAATACAAAAATATTAGGGTGAGGCTTTAGTTCTTCTGGACACTGCCATCACCAATTCAATGGTCTATCCTACCGTCTAGGTGTTAAAAAAAAATCCGATACATCCATATGGGTAATATTGATATTAAGATCTTTAGGATCAATATCATCATCCTCAGCATCATTTACTGGATGTTGAGAAAAATTTACTTCCACATTTTTATGGTTCTTTTTCAGTGAAGCTTGATATAACTCCACTAAATACTTGGTCGTACGACAGTTACGTAACCAATGACCTTTTATACCACATCTATAACATGTATCCTCATGCTTTTCTTCCATTTCTTTTTCTTTTTCTTTTCCCTTATGATCTTTTCTGTTCCACTTCAGGTGGCCAGTATTTCTCATAATTTGATTATGATTGTGATAAGGAAAATATTGAGCGTGTCCACAACCATAATCACGACCACGACCACGACTATAATGATGGCTTTTGCTGGAGCCAACAGCATTCACTTCTGGGAGTGCTGTTGAGCCAGTCGGTCTGGTTTTCATGATTTCTCAATAATAACTGATTATTTTTCTCTGCAATGAGGAGGGTAGTAATTAAATCTGTAAATTTTGTATACCATTTTTTTCGATATTGTTGCTGCAGAACAATATTCGAAGCATGAAAGGTGGAGAATGTCTTTTCCAACATATCTTTATCAGTCACTTTTTCTCCGCATAATTTTAACTAAGATGTAATTTTATACATTGCGGAGCTATATTCATTCACGATTTTAAAATCTTGCTACCTCAGGTGCAACCATTCATACTATGCAGTGGGCAGTACGATAATCTTCAGGTGGTCAAATCTTTCTTTTAAATTTACCCACAGGACATATGGATCTTTTTCGATAAGATATTCCATTTTCAAATTTTTATTGAGATGATGACGAATAAAAATCAAAGTTTTAGCCTTGTGTTGTGCAGATGCACTATTATTTGCTTGAATAGTTTCACTAAGGCCTTCAGCATTTAGTTGCATTTCTGCATCGAGAACCCATGACATATAATTTTTTCCAGAAATATCAAGGGCTACAAATTCGAGTTTAGCGAGGTTAGCCATAGAAATCAATAAATGCGTACCTGTCTTCTGGCTTTGGTAACGGCAGAGACTCGTGCTTAGTCTTCTGGCTTTTGTAACGGTAGAGACTCGTGTTGATAACGTGTTATAAAATTTGGGTAGTGTTAGAATAAAATCTTCACACTACACACTAATAAAACTCTAACTATTCTTTGCACAAGAATTTCTTCAAACTTCTCTCTTTCTTTTCTCTCACAATTTTCTGTAATCTTTCTTTCACTAATCTTTCTTTCACAATAATGGTGTATTACAAGCTTAGAGAATAGCTCTATTTATAGAGCTCTAGTTAGTGAAATACATCATGGCATACATCATCTTCCAAGTGGAATACATCATGGAATACATCATCTTCCACTAATGTTAATTAGTGGTGTCTCCACTAAATGGTGGACATCCACAAAAATTCATAATTAGTGGAGCTTCCACTAATTTCATTTATAATATTCATAACACATGGCATTTTTTTGGGAAAAAAAAAAGAAAGAAAGCCAAAAGTCCTATGCAAAATAAGGATGAAAATGGCCCATAGAGCATAGCCAATATTTATTCTAAGTGGAGGATCTGATTAGGATCAACCAATGACAATGAAATTTTGGCAGAATTGTGCTGGCCCAAATCTCACACGTTATTATATGAACTTTGGATTATGGAGTCAAAGAAAGTCCGCCGCCTACAGTGACCAAAGTCATTACATTACAACAAGCATAAGTCAATTGCTTTTGACAAATTGCAGAGACAATAATTGACAAATTTCTTCTTATTTTATCTTAAAATCAGCTAAAATAATTTCATTTTCTGCTTTTAGCTAATTAATTATTTTTTGGGAGTTGGGACCATATTTGTAAATTTTTATCAAAGATAAAAATTTAGTCTATTTTAATACAAAAAAAAATAGTTAATGAATAAAATTTACCAATTACTCATCAATTGCATATATAAAACAAGAGGTCCATCTAGAGAGATGTAGAAAAACTGTCTTCCAACATTCTTCAAACACATAATTCAAGACAAAAAGTTTCAGCTACAATCCAATGGAGCTTATTGTCATGCATTTGCCACAGTAATAAAAGGCTTAAGAAATCCTTATGAATTGCCTCCGTGATTTGAGACGTTGTAAAAGTTAAATTTTTATTTAAAATTAAATTTTAAAATTTTCTCTCTCTCTCTCATATTATTATTATCAAATCATAATTTACTTATCTTATTAATATGGAATTGACCAGTCGGGGACATCAAGATAGCATTATATTTTTTAATGGAAGACTTAATAATAATTAAAGACCTGATGCATGTGTTGATTTTACCACATCGAACCATACGACGGACTCCTACTAAACCTAGATGTAATAGAAGACTTGAGAATAAATAAAGACTTGACACATGGGGGAATACAGAACCACACCAACCATATGACGAACTCCTACCAAACCTTGATGTAACAACAATGACATCATCATTTGGACATAACTTTCCATAGTCAGACATCACAAGTGGCTTTCCTTTGAATTTTTTTTTCTTATTAAATAAGATATTATCTATCACTAAATAAATACCCAGAGCCATTATAAACAAAGTACTCAAATTCTTCTTCCAATACAAGAAGAGAAGGAATTGAGAGTAATATACGCTTAAAGTAAAAATAGTAAATATTACAAAAAATAATAGTAATACGGATATTATACCTCCCACACCATAAGTGGATAACATACATAACAAAGAAACTAACAAATATATAATAATCTTCTTTGTTAAGCATTCAACACTATCTTTAAACCATATCATAAGACAAGTTAAATTTTATCCTATTCTTACAAAATAGTGATTTAAAAGAAAATAGGACAAATTTATGGCCATACAAATTGTTTGGGAAAGAGGTAGAAAGTTAAAAAGAGAGTTGCATAAAGTTTGGGTAAGCCAATTGATTCAAGAAGAAGTGAAATCAAAGGTCAATATGAAAAGATTGGTAACAAATCTTGCCAACAAATAGTAGACATTGTTAAAGAATGTTGAGAGGCATAGATGGATTTAGCCCCCTTTGTAAAACCTCACTTAAGCCTGCTGTAAGATTAGAGGGAAGAGTTGCATTTCATGACCTGTTGCATGAACATATGTTTTCTAGATGAATTTGTATATTTTAGAATTGTTTATAAGTGGTCTATATGAATTATATGTGCTTGATGAGTGTTTATGGCAATTAGGGAATTTTACTTCAAGTTGAGAGAAGAAGAGAAGAGAGAAGCCTAGGATTTAGGAGGCAAGAGAATAAAATTAGAAAAATAGGAAATAAGAATTAATGTAATTAAGTGGATATAGTTGTGTGCTTAATTCCTAAGGACTTGAGTTCAAACCGCATCAAACTAAGAATTATTTTGATTTTCCTAACCAATATTTGAATTTCTTTCTTGCATTCTATGAATCTAGGAATGATGTCTTGAGAAATCACTAAAATCTAGTGGAATTTTAACTTCCATTATTTTTGTAGTTCATGTCTTAACAAATTCAAATTTGAAATTCTTTTATTGTTGAATTCTTTTATTTTCTGATTGTTTGTTCTAAGTTCCAAATATCTCGGGTTTCAAAAAAATTCCAATACATTTGGAACTACCTTGGCCGAATCATTGTAGGAAAATGGGAAGTTAGAAAAATCTTTGGCTTTCAAAATTAAATTACCAATTTTCTCTCCTAAGAAACTTCATTTTGTTATTCTTGCTCTAGTGAGAAAGCCAGAAATTATCTTGTTCTTTCCCTTAGCTAATTTCGGTCACAATACTTTACCATGTGGCCGAAATTAGATAGCAAGGTTTCCTTCTTTTTCTTGCAAACAAACATCCTTCTTTGAGAGCAAAAGCTGGAAAATTTATTTGTTCACTCTTGGTGAATTTCGGCCATCATCTTGCACTACATAACCAGAAATTTTAGCTAGCCTTAGAAACCATTTTGCAAGAACAAAATGTCCAGCATTATTCAAAAATCATCAAACCACAATGGTGATACAATATTCTCTTCATTTAGCTAAGAAACTCTTGAACATTCAACACCAAGAAGCATCTCATCATTGGCTCTTTTTCTTTACCATTGAAGCCGGCTGAAACCACCATGGAAGGACCTCAAAATGATCCTATATTGTAATTGCAAAATCTATTGAAAAAGGCTTGAATTCTAGCTCAACAACTTTCCAAGATTTCATCACTTATTAAAACTTAAATAACCAGAAATTTTCCTATTTTTACAGCTTTTTTGCAACCAGCTTTCCCTTTCTACTTTTCTCTCACATTTTCAGCCTCTTCATGGTGCAAAAGCTGAACACATCTTCATCCACTAGCCATGGCAGCCGAAGACTCCATTAGAGCACCAAAAAACACTCCTAGTTTTTCTCTATTCAAATTAATTTGAATTCAAAATTAAAAACCTTGAAGTGCTGCATCAAACACTGCAACAAATTCAGCAATCATTTCCATCAAATGCTACCAAAATTTTTAGCCTCCTATCATTGCCATTTTTGGGCAGCCCAAGCACAAAGCATTCACCATTTTTCTTCCACAACCTAGCCATTTTTAGCAAACATTCTACTCAAAAAATCTCCACTATTCACTCAACCATCCTTCAAAATTCAAAACTTAAACAACTCCTAGATTTCTCTATACCTAGCTAACTGAAACACTTCTCCATACCATTTCTATTCGGCCACCTCCAATCCAAGAACACTTACACACTTATCCAAATTTGCTCATTTGTTTTCCCAAGAACACCAAAAGCATCAATAACACACACTACCACTCTTCAACTCTCTAGTCACTTCCAACCACATTAATTCACTCAAAAACCATCAAAACATGTAGAATACACACTACTCTCTTCTTTGGCACATTTTATAACATCAAAAAAATCTTTCTCTCCAAAGATCAAGCCAAGCTTCCTTCTTTCAAGCCAAGAGAACAAAGAGGTAAACCAAGTCTAGATCATCATTTTATATTCTTTCTTTCTTCTCTTCTACTTTTTTGTATCTTTCTTCTCAATCTTCTCTTGGCCGGAATCTTTGATGATCATGGTTGGATCTCTTTCAAATCAATGGCCTCTCAAAGACATATACTCTAAGGCAATCAAAAGACCTTGATCATCAAATGTCATCTACGACTTAAAAACGATCATCAAAACAAGTGCTTTTAATCTATCTTTTTTGTTCTACTTGAACTCAAGTTGTGTAGGATGATATCAAAGCAGAAGTATTGATGTGGTTTATGATGATCTAGTAATATTTGAGGGGATGTCTTTGGTGTATGTGGTTTTTATGATATAAAGCTTGGGATATATATTATGATTGCTATATGAGTTGCTTTTGAATTATGATCTTTACTAGAAAAGCTATACTATGATTACTAGGAGATATGAGAATATATGAATAGAGTTTATATGTCATAAGAGCATGGGATGACGAAGTTGCTATTGTGAGATTGTTATTATTGCTATTATTTTAAAATTACTGATGTTGTTGGCAATGGTTATTATTACTTTTGTGGTTATTATTGTTAATGATATTAATTTTACTGTTACTATAATAAATATTGTTACTACTTCTACTTTTATTATAACTATTATTATTGTTACTTTTATTATTATAAAATATTATTACTACTACTTATTATTATTATTATTATTATTATTATTATTATTATTATTATTATTATTTCTATTATTATTTTTTAATGATATTATTATTATCAGTATTATTTTTATAGCTATTGTCACTACTTTTACTATTGTTATTACTATTATTATTCTTGTTGTTATTATTGATATCAATAATATTATTAATATTTCTTTTATTGCTTTAAACATTATTATTATTATTCTCATACTTATTATTAATAAGATTATTCTTACTTATGTTATTATAATATCAAATTATTCTTATATTAATGCTGTTACTAAATTCTAAAATATTTTTGTATCAATGCATTTTAGAACTATGAAACCATTATTGTCATTTTTGGATGTTGTTAGTGTTGGGGTTGAACATATGGTCATGAATACTTAGAGTCTTGGAACTTATTTAAATCTATGCAGTTTGTTACAGGCCAATAGTGACATGTACCTTGTGTTTACCCCATATGAGGCTAGGTTGCTTGAACAAGACTGTTGAGGGTTTTTACCTATGAGATCAAGAAATCAAGTAAGTCCTTACATAAAGTTGTTTGTTGTATCAAAGTGCTCATGCAGGTCAAATATGATGTTTACAGTAAAGATGTACTTTGGGATGCAATTATGGGCATTTTTATATCTCCTGTTAAAACAAAATAATTTTTAAGCAGGCAACGATTTTTCCAAAACAAAATGTTAAATTTTTCTTAAACCAGTTTTAATTGTACTATTTGAAAATCATAATTGCAATTTTAGGGTAAAACACTTTGTTGAATTTATTTTTTCCAAGTGGGATGAATATAATGTTATGTACTCAATCAAGGTAGACCGTTAGGACTAGTCTTTGAAGGGTTGGGGTAAGTCTCTCAATAGTTAGCCACCTCTAGAGAATGAGCTCTACCTAGACAAGACACCAATTCTAATTAGTCAGGTAAGTTCGTGTTAGCAACACAGTTTATGTGGATTGCTTATCTCTGGAATAGACAACTGGTAAGTTAAGGTGTGGAGATGAAGGAGTATCTCACCCTGTGGGCTGATCTCCCACTTGTATTGTGATGTAAGGTTTTGCAATATATAGTCATGATGCAGGGTTTGAGTGGTTTATTTCTTTACAAGTTGTACATTTTTATTTTGCAAAGTTGATAAAATACCACTGAATATTTAAAAATAAAATTTTGGATTTACAGACTTTTTAACGTGACTTGTTTAAAATTTATACATGAAATGCTTCTTAAATTGACATGAGTACACGCAAGACTTATTGAGAAATATTTCTCACTACCTTTTATGTCACGTTTTCAGGACAATCCTGCTTAAAAGGTTGAGTTGCTTTGAGTTACCTTGAGAATTGAATATTCAATTTGATTGTATTTATTCTTTGAGAGATTTTAGTTATCATTCAATTGTTTCAAGACTTGTATAAGTTTTTTTTGAGGTTGTAATAAGTTTTAAATTCAAATTGTTTCTTTCAATTTTTCTATTGCCTGGTTATAAAAACTCCTTGTCCTAAGGACGGGATAACATTCCCACCCCTTTTAGTGTACGTAGGTTGTGGGGCATTACAAGTGGTATCAGAGCCTATGTTTAGGCAACTATTAATAGTATCTAGATTTATTTCATTAAATTTTATAATCTTTTGACTAACCTAAGTTGTTCACGTTGTAGGATGATTAGGATGTATAGAATTGCAAAGAAGACCATGAACAAACAACCGTAGCACCCACTAATTCCTATTCAACCAAAAGACTTGCCAGAACCTCTACCTGCAATACAACTTACACCTCAACCAAAACTACCTATAAAGGAGAGTAGTAAGAATGTGGTTCAAATTATTGAGCGCCACCACCTGCACCTATAATAGATTTGATCACTAATAGTGAGGATGAGAGTGATGCTATGGAGTATGTCCTAAACCCACCCATTCCAATGATTAGCTTGACAACATATAGTGATGACTTGGGAGAGATAGATTATGAGTCCCCACCTAGACATTCTTTTGTACCTCAACCAAATCATGTTGAGATTAAAGAGAGTTCCAGGAGACCAGGAAAGAAACCTATAACCTTTAGTTTCGTGAATGGGGCAGAAATAGATTTCTCTAAAAACTCTGGGGGTTGGCTATATGAGGCTAACTCTAAAGACTCTGATAAGGAGTAGAGATTCAAGATTTTTGCATACTTTGAAGACTGATTATTTACTATTTTTAATAAATCTATATACTAGAAATTTATTCATGATTTATTACTTTATTTTAAAAGTTTTCGCAAATAAGGGTATCCTGGTGTACTCCATTCTTCAAAAGATGTTATCTTTTATGCAAAACTTGCATATATTTCATTTATGTCTATACCTTGAATGTTTATGCATTTTGATATGCTTACACTTTATTGCATAACTCATTACTTAAGCGATATTAATAGAATGGCACCGAGAGTCTCTGAGCTAGAACCTGTGGCCCCTGAATACGATGCTACCCAACTATCAACACCAAACGAGAAAGGCAAATACAAGCCTGAACAAGAGGTAGAATTTGAGGTACCCACTGAGGTGATGATGGGGCAATCATTCAATAGCATGACTGAGATATTATAATCCTTAGCGGAGCAAAAAAATCCAAGAGGGGAAGATGAAACTCTGGGGAGGTTTTTGAAATTTCAACCTCCTACTTTTCTGGGTGAAGCAAAGTAGGTTCAGAAAGTAGAGCAAATAGAGGACATTTTTGCTACACTTCAATACACATAAAAAAGAATGATCAATTTGCTACCTTTAGGCTAAAAGGACTGGTGCATGCATGTTAGCAGTATGTTCAGGAAGATTGGGAGTGGTTAGATCAGTATTGGACTTGGGTAACAGTAGTGGCAGAACAAAGGGAAACAAGAACACACCATACCAATTGGCCCTACCTAGAACTTGCCAACATGTCGATACTGTGGCAAGAGAGGCCATGTGGAGAAAAATTGCTAGTCTAAAGGAGCTGTAAGGAAATGTTACAACTGTGGGGATCCGACATAGCTCCAAAACAACTGCCCTAAAACCTTGAGAATTGGACAAGGAGCCTAGCATAGTCCATTAGAGCCAAAAGAGCAAATAACTCAGGAGCCTCGGGAAGTGGAACGCAGAAGCCACAGGTAAAGCCAAAAGATTAGTGCCCCCTGGGGAGCACCGAAATGGTGAAGGAATTCTCAGATGTATTTCCTGTTAAACTCACTTCCCTTCCTTTTATACGGGAAGTTGAGTTCACTATAGACTTAATTTCAAGAGTAGAACCTATATCACGGACTCCATACTGGATGGTCCTTATAGAATTGAAGGAATTGAAGGAGCAATTAGAAGAATTACTGAACCAGGGATATATAAGACCCAGTAATTCAGTATAGGCAGCCGTTGTACTATTTGTGAAGAAAAATAATGGAACATGAGGATATATATCGATTATCAGGGGTTAAAAAATTTGACCATCAAGAATAAATATTCACTACCTTTGATTGACGAGCTATTCGATCAACTGCAAGTGTCTAGCTGCTACTCCAAACTAGACTTGAGGTAAGGTTACTACTAGGTACGAATTAAAAAGGAGGATATTCCCAAGATAGCTTTTAATACCAAATATGGTCATTACGAGTTCGTAGTAATACCTTTTGGGGTGACTAATACACTGACAGTATTCATGGCTCTCATGCATCAGGTTTTCCAGCCTTATCTAGATAAATTCGTGGTAGTGTTAATTGATAACATATTTATCTATTCCAAAAGCCCAAAAGACCATGCTGAAAATTTGAGGATGGTATTGGAAAAATTGAGGGAGCACAAGCTCTATGCCATATTTAGCAAATGCGAGTTTTGACTAGATGTAGTATCATTTCTTGGACATGTGGTGTTGAAAGATAGTATTAAGATAGAACCAGCTATAGTTGAAGCTGTTACAAATTAGAAGCAATCGGAGAATATAACTGAGACCAGAAGTTTCTTAGGACTAGCCGAATATTATCAGTGGTTCATTAAGGGATTCTTGACCTTGGCATCACCTATGACTCGATTATTAAGGAAGGATGTACCTTTTGTCTAGAGTGATAAATGTGAGAAACGTTTTCAGGAACATAAGCAAAGGATGATGACGGCCCCGGTGTTAAGTTTGCCAGAGAGAGATAAACCCTATGCCTTGTACATAGATGCATCTAAAAAGAGGTTAGGAACTGTGCTAATGTAGGATAGGAAGGTAATAGTTTACGTCTCCCGGAAATTGAAGTCGCATAAAGTTAATTACCTAACTCATGATTTGGAGTTAGCCATTGTTGTATTTGCCTTAAAGAAGTGGTGACATTATTTATATTGAGTTGAGTATGAAGTGTTCATAGATCACAAAAGTCTGAAGTATATTTTTACACAAAAGGCCTTGAACTTGAGACAACGAAGATGGATAGAATTCCTAGAGGAATATCCATGTCCTATCAACTATCATCCGGGGAAAGCTAATACAGTTGTTGATGCTTTAAGTTAAAAAGTCAAGATGGAAAGATTGAGAATACAGGAAGTTCAGGTAGTTCAGGAAGTTTAGACAAAGGTATAAGAATGAAGGATTTACATTAACAATCTAAGATTAATACCAGATCTAAGGCAGAAATTTATCAAAGTACAACAAGATAATGCTGAATTTTAGCTTTTCATGAATAAGAAACTTAAGCGAGAAGGAAGTGGCTTCTAACAAGACGAGTTAGAAGTGATGTATTTTTGGGATTGCATGTGTGTGCCTAATGAACAGGAACTGTGGAAGAGGATTTTGGAAGAGGCATATAGGAGTAAATATAGTATTCATCCAAGAGAAGTGAAGATGTATCAAGATCTGAAGAAGCTTTTTGGTGGCCTAGGATGAAGAAGGACGTTGTACAATATGTTTCCATATGGTTAACCTATCAAAAAGTCAAGGTAGAACACAAGAAGTCAGCTAGACTACTACAACCATTGCCAGTACTGGAATGGAAATGGGAGGAGGTAATAATGGACTTTGTCACCATGTTGCCTATATCAAAAACCCAAAAGGATGCCATTTGGATAATGATTGATAGACTGACAAAGACAGCACACTTAATCCCGGTAAATGTAAGGCACTCTATAGAAAGGTAAGCACAGACATATGTACGAGAAATTATAAGATTGGATGGAGTACCCTCAAGTATCGTTTCTGACTGAGACTCAAGGTTTACATCGCTATTTTGGACTAAGTTCCAAGAATCTATAGGTTCTAATTTGAAGTTTAGTATGATAGTACACCCACAAGCTGATGGTCAGTCAAAAAGAGTTATTGAGATATTAGCAGATATGCTAAGGGCATGCATACTGAATTTCGGAGATAAATAGATTTATTACGTACCCTATGCTGAGTTGACTTACAACAATAATTACTAATCTTTGATTAGAACGGCTCCGTATAAAGTACTATATAGATACAAATGTCAAGTACCATTGTATTAGAGTTGGATGGAGAATGGTCACATTAGTAGGACTAGTAAGGTTTGTATTCAAGAGATGGCAGATAAGGTGAATGTAATAAGATAGAGACTTGAGGCAGCTCAGAGTCGATAGAAGAGCTATGCGGACAATAGGCGGAGAGAATTGGAATTCCAGGTGGGAGTCGTGTATTCTTGAAGTTGACTCCTAGTAGAAGGATTTTGAAACATCCAAAAGGAGGTTAGTTGAGTTCGAGATATTTAGGACTATTCCCAATCATTGAGGGAATTGAGTTAGTTACCTATAGTTTAGATTTACCGGATGGACTGCAAGGATACATGATGTGTTTCGTGTCTCTTAACTGAAGAAGTACAATCCCCACCCAGAATATGGTTTGAACGATGAGCTAATGTATTTACAACCTGATTTGGGTTACGTGGAGAAATTAGTTAAGATTTTAGATCGAAACACTAAGACTCTTCAGAATAAGTAAATACTAATGGTGAAGGTGTTATGGGAACGTTATGGCACACAAGATACCATGTAGGAAATGGAGGAATGGATGAAGCAGAAATACCTTAACTTGATATGAAGGTACACTATGAATTTTGGGATGAAATTCTTTTAAGGTTGGGAGGATATAAAAGCCTACTGAAGCCTACCCTAAGATTAGAGGGAAGCATTGCATTTTATCACATGCTGCATGAACATATATTTTTTGGATGAATTTGTGTATTTTAGAATTGTTTATAAGTGGTCTATATGAATTATATGTGCTTGATAAGTGTTTATGGCAATTAGAAAATTTTACTTAGAGTTGAGAAAAGATGAAATGAGGGAAGCCTAGGATTTAGGAGGGAAGAGAATTAAATTGGGAAAATAGGAAATAAGAATTAATATGGTTAAGTAGATAGAGCATTGTGGTTAATTCCTAAGGACTTGAGTTCAAATCCCATCAAACTAAGAATTATTTTGATTTTCCTTACTAATATTTGAAATTCTTTCTTGCATTCCATGAATCTAGGATTGATGTCTTGAGAAATCACTATGGCAATTTTCTAACCATGTGATCTTATCTTAAAAACAATCTAGTGGAATTTTAGCTTCCATTATTTTTGTAGTTCACGTCTTAACAAATTCAAATTTGAAATTCTTTTATTTTCTTATGTTTTATTCTAAGTTCCTAATGTCTTGGGTTTCAAAAAAATTCCAGCACATTTGGAACCACCTTGGCCATATCTTAGGAGAAAAATGGGAAGTTAGAAGAATTTTTGGTTTTCAAAATTAAATTGCTAATTTTCTCTCCTAAGAAACTTCATTTTGTTATTCTTGCTCTTATAAGAAAGCTCCAAATTATCCTGTTCTTTCCCTTAGCTAATTTCGGTCACATGTACTTCACCATGTGACTGAAATTAGGCAGCAATGTTGCCTTCTTTTTCTTGCAAACAATGATAGATTCATTCTATTATTGCATCATATTCAAGAGGGAGTGATCATGATTAAGCCGCATGGCGATACTCGTGAAAAAGAAAGTCCTACTCGATCTTTAGGTGGGCCTTTCGTACTCAAATCCGTATGGGGATAGGACAATTATTCAGCAATCCTTCTTTAAGAGAAAAAGCTGGAAAATTTCTTTGTTCACTCTTGGTGAATTTCGGTCATCATCTTGCACTATATAACCAGAAATTTTACCTAGCCTTAGGAACCATTTTTCAAAAGCAAAATGTCCAACTTTATCCAAAAATCATCAAACCATAATGGTGATACAATATTCTCTTCATTTAACCATGAAACTCTTAAACATTCAACACCAAGAATCATCTCATCATTGGCTCTTGTTCTTCACCATTGAAGCCGACAGAAACCACCATGGAAGGACCTCAAAATGCTCCTATATTGTAGCTGCAAAATCTATTAAAAAATTGTTGCTCAACAACTTTCCAAGATTTCATCACTCATTAAAACTTAAATAACCAGACTTTTTCTAGCTATTACAACTTTTTTGCAGCCAGCTTTCCTTCTCTTTTTTTCTCTCACATTTTTGGCCTTTTCATGGTGCAAAAGCTGAACACATCTTTCTCCACTAGCCATCGCTGCCAAATACTCCATCAAAGCACCACAAAACACTCCTAGTTCTTCTCTATTCAAATTAGTTTGAATTCAAAATTAAAAACCTTGAAGTGCTCCATCAAACACTCAACAAATTTAGCTATCATTTCCTTTAAATGCTACTAAAATTTTTAGCCTCCTATCATAGCCATATTTGGCCAACCTAAGCACAAAGCATTCACCATTTTTCTTTCACAACCTAGACAATCGGATGAACCACCATCGAAGAGCTGAATTCAATAGTTGGTCACTATTAGCAAACATTCTACCTCAAAAACCTCCACTATTTACTCAACTATCTCTAAATTCAAAACTTAAATAACTCCTAGATTTCTCTATACATAGCTAACCAAAACACTTCACCATACGAGTCCATTCGGCCATCTCCAATACAAGAACACTCACATACTTCTCCAAATTTGCTCTCTGGTTCTTCCAAGAATACCAAAAACACTTACTACTACTCCTTGACTCTCTAGTCACTTCCAACCATACCAATTCACTCAAAAACCTTCAAAACATCTAGAATACACATTACTCTCTCCTTTGGCACATTTTACAACATAAAAAATCTCTCTCCAAAGATCAAAGTAAGCTTCATTCTTTCAAGCCAAGAGAACAAAAAGGTAAACCAAGTCCATGTCATCATTTTATGTTCTTTCTTTCTTCTCTTCTACTTTTCTTATCTTTCTCCTCAGTATTCTTTTGTCCAGAATCTTTGATGATCATGGTTGGACCTTTTTCAAATTGATGGCCTCTCAAAGGTGTACAAGCTAAGGCAATCAAGACTCCTTGATCATCAAATGTCATCTACGACTTAAAACAATCATCAAAATAAGTGCTCTTAATCTAACTCTTTTGTTTTCCTTGAGCTCAAGTTGTGTAGGATGATATCAAAGTAGAATTATTGATGTGATCTATAATGATCCAGTAATATTTGAGGTGATATCTTTGGTGTGTGTGGTTTTTATGATATAAAAGTTGGGATACATATTATGATTGCTATATGAGTTGCCTTTGGATTATGATATTTAATGTGGGATGGTATGATGAAATTATGGAATTACTAGAAAATCGATATTTTGATTACTAGGAGATATTAGAATATATGAATAGAGTTTATATGTTATAAGAGCATGAGATGATGAAGTTGTTGTTGTGAGATTATTATCATTGTGGCTATTTTAATATTATTGATGTTATTGGCAATGTTTATTATTACTTTTGCAGTCATTATTGTTGATGATATTAATATTACTTTTACTATAATAAATATTGTTACTACTTCTATTTTTTATTATTTTAACTATTATTATTTTTACTTTTATTATTATAAAACATTACTACTACTACTACTACTACTACTACTACTACTACTACTACTTATTATTATTATTATTATTATTATTATTATTATTATTATTATTATTATTATTATTATTATTATTATTATTAACAATATTATTTTATAGCTATTGTCACTACTTTTACTTTTACTATTATTATTATTATTATTATTATTATTATTATTATTATTATTATTGTTGTTGATATCAATAATATTATTCTTTCTTATGTTATTATAATATCAAATTATTCTTATATTAACATTTGTACTAAGCTCTAGAATATTTTTGTTATCAATTAATTTTAGAATTATTAAACTGTTATTGTCATTTTTGGAAGTTGTTAGTGTTGGGGTTGAATATATGGTCATGAATACTTGGAGTCTTGGAAGTTGTTTAAATCTATGTAGTTTGTTACATAAATATAGGTCAATAGTGACATGTACCTTGTATTTTCCCTAGGCAAGGCTATGTTGCCCTTAAACAAGACCGTGGAGGGTTTTTTCCTATGAGATCAAGAAATCAAGTCCATCCTTGCATAAGGCTATTTGTTGTACCAAAGTGCTCCTGCAAGTCAAATATGATATTTACAGTAAAGATGCACTTTGGGATGCAATATGGACATTTTATATCTCCTGTTAAAATAAAATAACTGTTAAGCAGATGACAATTTTTCCAAAACAAAATGCTAAATTTTTCTTAAACTAGTTTTAACTAGACTATTTGAAAACCATAATTGCAACGTTTTCAAGATGATCATTCTTAAAGGGTTGAGTTGCTTTGAGTTGCCTTGAGAATTGAAGATTCAATTTGATTGTATTTATTTTTTGAGAGATTTTAGTTTTGATTCAATTTTTTTAAAGCTTGTATAAGAATTTTTTTTTTTTTTTTTGTTGTAATGAGTTTTAAATTCAGATTGTTTCTTTCCATTTTTGTATTGCTTAGTTATAAAGGCCCCTTGTCATAAAGACCGGGCGACATTCCCACTCCTTTTGAGGTACATAGATTGTGGGGTATTATACCCCCACCCTTTAAAATATTTAAATTCGGATTAAAAATTTTCAATTTTTTTAAATTCTTTGAATTTTTTTATTTCGCCCCCTCCCTTCACCCCCCCCCCCCCTCCCACAAAAGATCTAAAAAATTTTAATAATATTCCCTTAGTGTAACTTCATCCTCCCTTCCCATCCCCCCCAACCCCTAGTTCTTGGTTTTGTTCCCTATTAAGGGGAGAGATTATCATGATTTGCAGGTAAGATAAGAGTTTGGCATCCATAAGATAGATATCTGACCAAAACTAGAGCTTATTAAAGTTGGAGCTCCAATTTAGCTGAAAGAAGTTGAAGACACAAGAGGAGACTATTTTAGAGTGAAGGTAGAAAGAAAAGGGTAGAGAAAAAGAGTCAAGGGGGTTTTCTTATCCCCTTGGCATTTTGGAAAGATAATACTTACTTTTTCCCCCTTCTTTCCTTCCCTGTTTGTTGCTTCATCTTTCATTTATCATTAACTCCAAAAATAAACCACACAAGCCCTATAATGCCTGAAAATCCATCAAAAGGCTCTTTTGGGATCTTATCACGTCTTGTATTAAAGACTTAGTAATTTAAAGAAAAATATAAATAATATTTAATAACTAACAAAATACAGAAAATTGCAAGAATTCAACATTAGACAATGGCAAATCGTAGAAAATCAAAGATATAGAGACAAAGTTATTAGGCTCTAAAATAAAGTTTAAACTAATGGTAAATGTAAAAAAAACAAAACAAAACAAAAGAAGCCAATACTGTATTTAAATTAGACAATTTATCATTTGATTATATGTATCTTGTAGAATTAATAATTTATTATTAATATTCAAAGTTATGTTTTTTCGCTAATAATTTATTTATTCAATATGTAATGAGAACATATTGTTGCCCTTCCTTTACACTAGTCTTGTCCTCAAAGTTAAGAACAAATCAATAATATCCAACCATTGTCTTCAAATAAGCTTCCATCATCATTTACTTCTTCTATATCTTCAACCAAAATAAAATTCAATTGCTCTTTTGGACATATATGTGTAAGTGAATATTTGTCCTCACATTTGTAGCATAAACCCTAATCCCTCATTGCCTATAATTCTAATAAAGTCATTTTTTAAAAAATAGTTAGTTGTTTAGCAATATGTTAGTTTGTAGGCTATTTTTAAGCTTAGGATATTGATTTAGGAATGGTCCATTGGTAGAGAAAAATAACTTTAATACTATAGGCTTCTAAGCACTTGTTGATAATTAATAAAGAATTATATAAATGTAATATAACTACACAAGCTTCCACTATAATACGAGGCTTAAACATCCTTACCATAGACTTAAAATCCTTCTTTAACCTATTGCTAAAAATATACATATGATATTGTTCAATTTTTTAGGCGTATTATACATCATGAACTCTTCAAATTTGTTTTTAATTTTATAGGATTTTTTCATTAATTATTTAGTTTATGTACTTTTTCCAAACCTCTTACAAATAGCCTTAACCATTTGTTTTGAACTACTCCGCTCATGAGTTTATATATATTCATTAAACCACATAAAAGGCTTCCCGTTATAAAATAATTCAATAACACTGAATTTCTTTTATTTTGGAATTTGAGTAAATCAGAGTATCTTCTACACTTACTCACCTACTCTCTAGGACTAGCCCTTTTAAATGTAGGAAAATTCAATTTGAGTAGTTTCATTCCATGTCTATTCTTCCTTTAGTCCCAAAACCAAACTCCATACTGCCAGAATCAAAGATTTAAGAGTTGATTCAAAAGAAGCTTGTACCCTTCCACTTGAACTCCCCTACATATAGTTTTGTTCTTTTGTTTCTTTCTTTTTAGTTATACTACGAATAATAATATTCAAGTTGCACTACAAAAAAAAAAAAATTACTTCTTATTTTTCTTGCTGAAATCTTGCATATATATATATATATATATATCCTTTTTTCTCATTTTATTTGTTGCTCTATTAGCTTTTCCATCTCACTACACATGTCTTGTACCTGGGCGGTAATATTTAGTGCCACCATCTCTCTCATCGTGGTCCTTGTTGGGCGTTTTTCTATGCATCTCATGCGGCCCCTCTTGTCTCTCCCA
>JANUWF010000448.1:0-30420 GCA_026120185.1 Voacanga thouarsii | reverse complement strand
TAGGAACTTTCAATTTATGATCCGACCGTCAGATTTGTTTAAGTTGCTATGAAAAGTGTTATGACCAAATTTGAAGTTAATCAGAAATATTTTGGAATGCAATCCAACAAATGTCTACAAAAAGACCGAAAACCTAAGGCATTTAAAATGATAGGCACTTTCAATTAATGATCCGACCATTATATTTGTTTAAATTGCTAAGATAAGTGTTATGACCAAATTTGATGATAATCGGATATATTTTGGCATGCAATCCAACAAATATAAAAAAAAATATCGAAAAGCTAGGGCATTTGCTAAGATAGGCACTTTTTATTAATGATCCGACCGTTAGATTTGTTTCAATTTGCTAATAAAAGTATTATGACTAAATTTGAAGAAAATCGGATATATTTTGGCATGTAACCCAACAAATATCATCAAAAATACTGAAAACCTAAAACATTTACAAATATAGGCACTTTGAATTAATGATCCGACCATAAAAGATAGGCTGTTTCAATTAATGATCCGACCGTTAGATTTGTTTGATTTACTAACAGAAGTGTTATGACCAAATTCGAATGTATTTACAAAATATCTACAAAAATACCAAAAATCTGAGGCATTTACAAGGATAGGCACATTCAATTAATGATCGGACCGTTAGATTTATTTAAATTGCAAATAAAAGTGTTATGACCAAATTTGAAGATAATCGGATATATTTTGGCATGCAATCCAACAAATATCAACAAAAATATCGAAATCCTAAGACATTTACAAAGATAAGCACTTTCAATTAGTGATGCGACCGTTAGATTTGTTTAATTTACTACAAAAAGTGTTATGACAAAATTAAATGTAATCGGGTATACTTTATACGTAATCCTACAAAATATCTACAAAATTACCGAAACTCTGAGGCATTTATGAAGATTGGCACCTTCAATTAATGATCCGGCCGTTAGATTGATTTAATTGCTACTAAAAGTGTTATGACCAAATTTGAATATAATCGGATATATTTTGGCATGCAATACAAAAAATATCAACAAAAATACTGAAATCCTAAGACATTTACAAATATAAGCACTTTCAATTAATGATGCGACCGTTAGATTTGTTTAAATTGCTACGAAAAGTGTTATGACCAAATTTGAAGATAATCGGATATATTTTGGCTTGCAATACAACAAAATGTCTACAAAAAGACCAAAAACCTAGGGCATTTACAAATACACACACTTTCAATTAATGATCTGACCGTTAGATTTGTTTAAATTGGTAGGAAAAGTGTTATGACCAGGTTTGAATATAATCGAATATAAAAAAGACCGAAAACCTAAGGCATTTACGAAGATATTCAATTTCAATTAATGATCCGACCTTTGGATTTGTTTAAATTACTACAAAAAGTGTTATGACCAAGTTTGAAGTTAATAGGATATACTTTGGCATGCAATCCAACAAAATGTCTACAAAAAGACAAAAAACCTAAGGCATTTAGAAAGATAGGCACTTTCAATTAATGATTTGACCGTTAGATTTGTTTAAATTGATATTAAAGGTGCTATGACAAAATTTGAAGATAATCGGGTACACTTTTACACGTAGTCCAACAAAATATCTACAAAAATATCGAAATCCTAAGACATTTACAAAGATAAGCACTTTCAATTAGTGATGCGACCGTTAGATTTGTTTAATTTACTACAAAAAGTGTTATGACCAAGTTTGAAGTAAATCGGATATATTTTGGCATGCAATCAAACAAATGTCTATAAAAAGACCGAAAACCTAAGGCATTTACAAAGATAGGCAACTTTCAATTAATGATCCGACCGTTAGATTTGTTTAAATTACTACAAAATGTGTTATGACCATGTTTGAAGTTAATCGGATATATTTTGGCATGCAGTCAAACAAATGTCTATAAAAAGACCGACAACCTAAGACAATTACAAAGTTTGGCACATTCAATTAATGCCTTGACCTTTAGAATTGTTTAAATTGATATTAAAAGTGTTATGACAAAATTTAAAGATAATTGGCTATACTTTTACACGTAACCCTACAAAATATCTATAAAAATACCAAAAATCTAAGGCATTTACAAAGATAGGCACTTTCAATTTATGATCCGACCGTTAGATTTGTTTAAATTTATAAGAAAAGTGTTATGACATTATTTGAAGATAATCGGATATATTTTGGTATGCAATCCAACAAATGTCTACAAAAGAACTGAAAACCTAAGGCATTTGCAAAGATATGAACTTTATATTAATGATCCGACCGTTAGATTTGTTTAAGTTGATATGAAAAGTGTTATGACCAAATTTGAAGTTAATCTGAAATATTTTGGAATGCAATCCAACAAATGTCTACAGAAGGACCGAAAACCTAAGGCATTTAAAATGATTGGCACTTTCAAATAATGATCCGACCATTATAATTGTTTAAATTGCTAAGATAAGTGTTATGACCAAATTTGATGATAATCGGATATATTTTGGCAAGCAATCCAACAAATATAAAAAAAAAAATCGAAAAGCTAGGGCATTTGCTAAGATAGTCACTTTTTATTAATGATCCGACCGTTAGATTTGTTTCAATTTGCTAATAAAAGTGTTATGACTAAATTTGAAGATAATCGGATATATTTTGGCATGTAACCCAACAAATATCATCAAAAATACTGAAAACCTAAAGCATTTACAAATATAGGCACTTTGAATTAATGATCCGACCAATAATGATCCGACCATCAAAGATAGGCTGTTTCAATTATTGATCCGACCGTTAGATTTGTTTGATTACCTAACAAAAGTGTTATGACCAAATTCGAATGTATTTACAAAATATCTACAAAAATACCAAAAATCTGAGGCATTTACAAGGATAGGCACATTCAATTAATGATCGGACCGTGAGATTTATTTAAATTGTTAATAAAAGTGTTATGACCTAATTTGAAGATAATCGGATATATTTTGGCATGAAATCCAACAAATATCAACAAAAATATCGAAATCCTAAGACATTTACAAAGATAAGCACTTTCAATTAGCGATGCGACCGTTAGATTTGTTTAATTTACTACAAAAAGTGTTATGACCAAGTTTGAAGTAAATCGGATATATTTTGGCATGCAATCAAACAAATGTCTATAAAAAGACCGAAAACCTAAGGCATTTACAAAGATAGGAACTTTCAATTAATGATCCGACCGTTAGATTTGTTTAAATTACTACAAAAAGTGTTATGACCAAGTTTGATGTAAATCGGATATATTTTGGCATGCAATCAAACTAATGTCTATAAAAAGACCGAAAACCTAAGGCATTTACAAAGATAGGCACTTTCAATTAATGATCCGACCGTTAGATTTGTTTAAATTACTACAAAAAGTGTTATGGCCATGTTTAAAGTTAATCGGATATATTTTGGCATTCAGTCCAACAAATGTCTATAAAAAGACCGACTACCTAAGACAATTACAAGGTTTGGCACATTCAATTAATTCTTTGACCTTTAGATTTGTTTAAATTGATATTAAAAGTGTTATGACAAAATTTAAAGATAATTTGGTATACTTTTACACGTAGTCCTACAAAATATCTACAAAAATACCGAAAATCTAAGGCATTTACAAAGATAGGCACGTTCAATTAATGATCCGACCGTTAGATTTGTTTAAATTACTATGAAAAGTGTTATGACCAAATTTGAAGATAATCGAATATATTTTGGCATGCAATCCAACAAATATCTACAAAAATACAGAAATCCTAAGACATTTACAAAGATAGGCACATTCAATTAATTATTTGACCGTTAGATTTGTTTAAATTGATATTAAAAGTGTTATGACAAAATTTAAGGATAATTGGGTATACTTTTACACGTAGCCCTACAAAATATCTATAAAAATACCGAAAATCTAAAGCATTTACAAAGATAGGCACTTTCAATTAATGATCCGACCGTTAGATTTGTTTAAATTTGTAAGAAAAGTGTTATGACCATATTTGAAGATAATCGGATATATATTTTGGCATGCAATCCAACAAATGTCTACAAAAGGACAGAAAACCTAAGGCATTTGCAAAGATAGGAACTTTCAATTAATGATTCGACCGTTAGATTTGTTTAAGTTGCTATGAAAAGTGTTATGACCAAATTTGAAGTTAATCAGAAATATTTTGGAATGCAATCCAACAAATGTCTACAAAAAGACCGAAAACCTAAGGCATTTAAAATGATAGGCACTTTCAATTAATGATCCGACCATTATATTTGTTTAAATTGCTAAGATAAGTGTTATGACCAAATTTGATGATAATCGGATATATTTTGGCATGCAATCCAACAAATATAAAAAAAAAATCGAAAAGCTAGGGCATTTGCTAAGATAGTCACTTTTTATTAATGATCCGACCGTTAGATTTGTTTCAATTTGCTAATAAAAGTGTTATGACTAAATTTGAAGATAATCGAATATATTTTGGAATGTAACCCAACAAATATCATCAAAAATACTGAAAACCTAAAGCATTTACAAATATATGCACTTTGAATTAATGATCCGACCATTAATGATCCGACCATCAAAGATAGGCTGTTTCAATTAATGATCCGACCGTTAGATTTATTTGATTTACTATCAAAAGTGTTATGTCCAAATTCGACGGTATTTACAAAATATCTAAAAAAATACCAAAAATCTGAGGCATTTACAAGTATAGGCACATTCAATTAATGATCGGACCGTTAGATATATTTAAATTGAAAATAAAAGTGTTATGACCAAATTTGAAGAAAATCGGATATATTTTGGCATGCAATCCAACAAATATCAACAAAAATATCGAAATCCTAAGACATTTACAGAGATAAGCACTTTCAATTAATGATCCGACCGTTAGATTTGTTTAAATTACTACAAAATGTGTTATGACCATGTTTGATGTTAATCGGATATATTTTGGCATGCAGTCCAACAAATGTCTATAAAAAGACCGACTACCTAAGACAATTACAAAGTTTGGCACATTTAATTAATGCCTTGACCTTTAGATTTGTTTAAATTGATATTAAAAGTGTTATGACAAAATTTAAAGATAATTGGCTATACTTTTACACGTAGCCCTACAAAATATCTATAAAAATACCGAAAATTTAAGGCATTTACAAAGATAGGCACTTTCAATTAATGATCCGACCGTTAGATTTGTTTAAATTTCTAAGAAAAGTGTTATGACCATATTTGAAGATAATCGGATATATTTTGGTATGCAATCCAACAAATGTCTACAAAAGGACTGAAAACCTAAGGCATTTGCAAAGATAGAAACTTTATATTAATGATCCGACCGTTAGATTTGTTTAAATTACTACAAAATGTGTTATGACCATGTTTGAAGTTAATCGGATATATTTTGGCATGCAGTCCAACAAATGTCTATAAAAAGACCGACTACCTAAGACAATTACAAAGTTTGGCACATTCAATTAATGCCTTGACCTTTAGATTTGTTTAAATTGATATTAAAAGTGTTATGACAAAATTTAAAGATAATTTGGTATACTTTTACACGTAGTCCTACAAAATATCTACAAAAATACCGAAAATCTAAGGTATTTACAAAGATAGGCACGTTCAATTAATGATCCGACCGTTAGATTTGTTTAAATTACTACAAAAAGTGTTATGGCCATGTTTGAAGTTAATCGGATATATTTTGGCATTCAGTCCAACAAATGTCTATAAAAAGACCGACTACCTAAGACAATTACAAAGTTTGGCACATTCAATTAATGCCTTGACCGTTAGATTTGTTTAAATTGATATTAAAAGTGTTATGACAAAATTTAAGGATAATTGGGTATACTTTTACACGTAGCCCTACAAAATATCTATAAAAATACCGAAAATCTAAAGCATTTACAAAGATAGGCACTTTCAATTAATGAACCGACCGTTAGATTTGTTTAAATTTGTAAGAAAAGTGTTATGACCATATTTGAAGATAATCGGATATATATTTTGGCATGCAATCCAACAAAATGTCTACAAAAAGACCGAAAACCTATGGCATTTACAAATGCAGACACTTTCAATTAATGATCTGACCGTTAGATTTGTTTAAATTGGTAGGAAAAGTGTTATGACCAAATTTGAATATAATCGGATATATTTTGGCATGCAATCCACCAAATGTCTACAAAAAGACCGAAAACCTAAGGCATTTACGAAGATATGCACTTTCAATTAATGATCCGACCGTTAGATTTGTTTAATTTACTAACAAAAGTGTTATGTCCAAATTCGAAGGTATTTACAAAATATCTACAAAAATACCGAAAATCTGAGGCATTTACAAGGATAGGCACATTCAATTAATGATCGGACCGTTAGATTTATTTAAATTGCAAATAAAAGTGTTATGACAAAATTTGAAGATAATCGGATATATTTTGGCATGCAATCCAACAAATATCAACAAAAATATCGAAATCCTAAGACATTTACAAAGATAAGCACTTTCAATTAATGATCCGACCGTTAGATTTGTTTAAATTACTACAAAATGTGTTATGACCATGTTTGATGTTAATCGGATATATTTTGGCACGCAGTCCAACAAATGTCTATAAAAAGACCGACTACCTAAGACAATTACAAAGTTTGGCACATTCAATTAATGCCTTGACCTTTAGATTTGTTTAAATTGATATTAAAAGTGTTATGACAAAATTTAAAGATAATTGGCTATACTTTTACACGTAGCCCTACAAAATATCTATAAAAATACCGAAAATCTAAGGCATTTACAAAGATAGGCACTTTCAATTAATGATCCGACCGTTAGATTTGTTTAAATTTATAAGAAAAGTGCTATGACCATATTTGAAGATAATCGGATATATTTTGGTATGCAATCCAACAAATGTCTACAAAAGGACTGAAAACCTAAGGCATTTGCAAAGATAGGAACTTTATATTAATGATCCGACCGTTAGATTTGTTTAAGTTGATATGAAAAGTGTTATGACCAATTTTGAAGTTAATCTGAAATATTTTGGAATGCAATCCAACAAATGTCTACAAAAGGACCGAAAACCTAAGGCATTTACAATGATAGGCACTTTCAATTAATGATCGGAACGTTAGATTTGTTTGAACTTCTTTGAAATGTGTTATGACCAAATTTAAAGATAATCGGATATATTTTGGCATGCAATCCAACAAATATCAGCAAAAATACGGAAATCCTAAGACATTTACAAGGATAAACACTTTCAATTAATGATGTGACCGTTAGATTTGTTTAAATAGCTACGAAAAGTGTTATGTCCAAATTTGAAGATAATCGGATATATTTTGGCATACAATCCAACAAATATCTACAAAAAGGTCGAAAACCTAAGACATTTACAAAGATAAACACTTTTAATTAATTATCCGACCGTTTGATTTGTTTAAATTACTACAAAAAGTGTTATTACCAGGTTTGAAATTAATCGGACATTTTTGAATGCAATCCACCAAATTTTTACAAAAAGAACGAAAACCTAAGGCATTTACAAAGATAGACACTTTTAATTAATGATCCGACCGTTGATTTGTTTAAATTATTACAAAAAAGTGTTATGACCATGTTTGAAGTTAATCGGATATATTTTGGCATGCAACCCGAAAAAATGTCTACAAAAAGTCCGATAACCTAAGGCATTTCCAAAGATAGAAACTTTCAATTAATTATTTGACCGTTAGATTTGTTTAAATTGATATTAAAAGTATTATGACAAAATTTGAAGATAATCGGGTATACTTTTACACGTTGTCCTACAAAATATCTAAAAAAATAACGAAAATCTAAGGAATTTACGAAGATAGGCACTTTCAATTAATGATCCGAACGTTAGATTTGTTTAAATTGCTACAAAAAGTGTTATGACCAAGTTTGAAGTTAATCGGATATATTTTGACATGCAATCCAACAAAATGTCTACAAAATGACCGAAAACCTAGGGCATTTACAAAGATAGGCACTTTCAATTATTGATCCGACTGTTATATTTGTTTAAATTGATATAAAAGGTGTTATGACAAAATAAAATATAATCGGGTATACATTATACGTAGTCCTACACAATATCTACAAAATTTCCGAAACTCTGAGGCATTTATGAAGATTGGCACTTTCAATTAATGATCCGACCGTTAGATTTATTTAATTGCTAATAAAAGTGTTATGACCAAATTTGAAAATAATCGGATATATTTTGGCATGCAATGCAAAAAATATCAACAAAAATACTGAAATCCTAAGACATTTACAAATATAAGCACTTTCAATTAATGATGCGACCGTTAGATTTGTTTAAATTGCTACGAAAAGTGTTATGACAAAATTTGAAGATAATCGGATATATTTTGGCATGCAATCCAACAAAATGTCTACAAAAAGACCGAAAACCTAGGGCATTTACAAATGCATACACTTTCAATTAATGATCTGACCGTTAGATTTGTTTAAATTTGTAGGAAAAATGTTATGACCAGATTTGAATATAATCGGATATATTTTGGCATGCAATCCACCAAATGTCTACAAAAAGACCGAAAACCTAAGTCATTTACGAAGATATGCACTTTCAATTAATGATCGACCGTTAGATTTGTTTAAATTACTACAAAAAGTGTTATGACCAAGTTTGAAGTTAATAGGATATACTTTGGCATGCAATCCAACAAAATGTCTACAAAAAGACAAAAACCCTAAAGCATTTACAAAGATAGGCATTTTCAATTAATGATTTGACCGTTAGATTTTTTTAAATTGATATTAAAGGTGCTATGACAAAATTTGAAGATAATCGGGTACACTTTTACACGTAGTCCAACAAAATATCTACAAAAATACCGAAAATCTGAGGCATTTAAAAAGATAGGCACATTCAATTAATGATCCGACCGTTTGATTTATTTAAATTGATAATAAAAGTGTTCTGACCAAATTTGAAGATATTCGGATATATTTTGACATGCAATCCAACAAATATCAACAAAAATATCGAAATCCTAAGACATTTACCAATATAAGCACTTTCAATTAATGATGCGACCGTTAGATTTGTTTAAATTGCTACAAAAAGTGTTATGACCAAATTTGAAGGTAATAAGATATATTTTGGCATGCAATCCAACAAAATGTCTACAAAAAGACCGAAAACCTAGGGCGTTTACAAATACAGACACTTTCAATAAATGATCTGACCGTTAGATTTTTTTAAATTTGTAGGAAAAGTGTTATGACCAGATTTGAATATAATCGGATATATTTTGGCATGCAATCCACCAAATGTCTACAAAAAGACCGAAAACCTAAGGTATTTACGAAGATATGCAATTTCAATTAATGATCCGACCGTTGGATTTGTTTAAATTACTACAAAAAGTGTTATGACCAAGTTTGAAGATAATAGGATATACATTGGCATGCAATCCAACAAAATGTCTACAAAAAGATAAAAAACCTGAGGCATTTAAAAAGATAGGCACATTCAATTAATGATCCGACCGTTAGATTTATTTAAATTTCTAATAAAAGTGTTATGACCAAATTTGAAGATATTCGGATATATTTTGGCATGCAATCCAACAAATATCAACAAAAACATCGAAATCCTAAGACATTTACAAAGATAAACACTTTCAATTAGTGATGCGACCGTTAGATTTGTTTAATTTACTACAAAAAGTGTTATGACCAAGTTTGAAGTAAATCGGATATATTTTGGCATGCAATCAAACAAATGTCTATAAAAAGACCGAAAACCTAAGGTATTTACAAAGATAGGCACTTTCAATTAATGATCCGACCGTTAGATTTGTTTAAATTACTACAAAAAGTGTTATGGCCATGTTTGAAGTTAATCGGATATATTTTGGCATTCAGTCCAACAAATGTCTATAAAAAGACCGACTACCTAAGACAATTACAAAGTTTGGCACATTCAATTAATGCCTTTACCTTTAGATTTGTTTAAATTGATATTAAAAGTTTTATGACAAAATTTAAAGATAATTGGCTATACTTTTACACGTAGCCCTACAAAAAATCTATAAAAATACCGAAAATCTAAGGCATTTACAAAGATAGGCACTTTCAATTAATGATCCGACCGTTAGATTTGTTTAAATTTATAAGAAAAGTGCTATGACCATATTTGAAGATAATCGGATATATTTTGGTATGCAATCCAACAAATGTCTACAAAAGGACTGAAAACCTAAGGCATTTGCAAAGATAGGAACTTTATATTAATGATCCGACCGTTAGATTTGTTTAAGTTGCTAGGAAAAGTGTTATGACCAAATTTGAAGTTAATCTGAAATATTTAGGAATGCAATCCAACAAATGTCTACAAAAGGACCGAAAACCTAAGGCATTTACAATGATAGGCACTTTCAATTAATGATCGGAACGTTAGATTTGTTTAAACTTCTTTGAAATGTGTTATGACCAAATTTAAAGATAATCGGATATATTTTGGCATGCAATCCAACAAATATCAGCAAAAATACGGAAATCCTAAGACATTTACAAGGATAAACACTTCCAATTAATGATGTGACCGTTAGATTTGCTTAAATAGCTACGAAAAGTGTTATGTCCAAATTTGAAGATAATCGGATATATTTTAGCATGCAATCCAACAAATATCTACAAAAAGGTCGAAAACCTAAGACATTTACAAAGATAAACACTTTGAATTAATGATCTGACTGTTGGATTTGTTTAAATTACTACAAAAAGTGTTATTACCAGGTTTGAAATTAATCGGACATATTTTTGAATGCAATCCAACAAATTTTTACAAAAAGAACGAAAACCTAAGGCATTTACAAAGATAGACACTTTTAATTAATGATCCGACCGTTGATTTGTTTAAATTATTACAAAAAAGTGTTATGACCATGTTTGAAGTTAATCGGATATATTTTGGCATTCAACCCGAAAAAATGTCTACAAAAAGTCCGATAACCTAAGACATTTCCAAATATAGAAACTTTCAATTAATTATTTGACCGTTAGATTTGTTTAAATTGATATTAAAAGTGTTATGACAAAATTTGAAGATAATCGGGTATACTTTTACACGTTGTCCTACAAAATATCTAAAAAAATAACGAAAATCTAAGGAATTTACGAAGATAGGCACTTTCAATTAATGATCCGAACGTTAGATTTGTTTAAATTGCTACAAAAAGTGTTATGACCAATTTGAAGTTAATCGGATATATTTTGACATGCAATCCAACAAAATGTCTACAAAATGACCGAAAACCTAAGGCATTTACAAAGATAGGCACTTTCAATTATTGATCCGACTGTTATATTTGTTTAAATTGATATAAAAGGTGTTATGACAAAATAAAATATAATCGGGTATACTTTATACGTAGTCCTACACAATATCTACAAAATTACCGAAACTCTGAGGCATTTATGAAGATTGGCACTTTCAATTAATGATCCGACCGTTAGATTTATTTAATTGCTAATAAAAGTGTTATGACCAAATTTGAAAATAATCGGATATATTTTGGCATGCAATGCAAAAAATATCAACAAAAATACTGAAATCCTAAGACATTTACAAATATAGGCACATTCAATTAATGATCGGACCGTTAGATTTATTTAAATTGCTAATAAAAGTGTTATGACCAAATTTGAAGTTAATCAGAAATATTTTGGAATGCAATCCCACAAATGTCTACAAAAAGATCGAAAACCTAAGGCATTTAAAATGATAGGCACTTTCAATTAATGATCCGACCATTATATTTGTTTAAATTGCTAAGATAAGTGTTATGACCAAATTTGATGATAATCGGATATATTTTGGCATGCAATCCAACAAATATAAAAAAAAAAATCGAAAAGCTAGGGCATATGCTAAGATAGTCACTTTTTATTAATGATCCGACCGTTAGATTTGTTTCAATTTGCTAATAAAAGTGTTATGACTAAATTTGAAGACAATCGGATATATTTTGGCATGTAACCCACAAATATCATCAAAAATACTGAAAACCTAAAGCATTTACAAATATAGGCACTTTGAATTAATGATCCGACCATTAATGATCCGACCGTTAGATTTGTTCAAATTTGTAAGAAAAGTGTTATGACCATATTTGAAGATAATCGGATATATATTTTGGCATGCAATCCAACAAATATCTACAAAAGGTCGAAAATCTAAGACATTTACAAAGATAAACACTTTTAATTAATGATCCGACCGTTGGATTTGTTTAAATTACTACAAAAAGTGTTATTACCAGGTTTGAAATTAATCGGACATATTTTTGAATGCAATCCAACAAATTTCTACAAAAAGAACGAAAACCTAAGGCATTTACAAAGATAGACACTTTTAATTAATGATCCGGCCGTTGATTTGTTTAAATTATTACAAAAAGTGTTATGACCATGTTTGAAGTTAATCGGATATATTTTGGCATGCAACCCGAAAAAATGTCTTCAAAAAGTCCGATAACCTAAGGCATTTACAAAGATAGGCACTTTCAATTAATGATCCGACCATTAGATTTGTTTAAATTTGTAAGAAAAGTGTTATGACCATATTTGAAGATAATCGGATATATATTTTGGCATGCAATCCAGCAAATGTCTACAAAAGGACTGAAAACCTAAGGCATTTGCAAAGATAGGAACTTTCAATTAATTATCCGACCGTTAGATTTGTTTAAGTTGTTATGAAAAGTGTTATGACCAAATTTGAAGTTAATCAGAAATATTTTGGAATGCAATCCAACAAATTTCTACAAAAAGACCGAAAACCAAAGGCATTTAAAATGATAGGCACTTTCAATTAATGATCCGACCATTATATTTGTTTAAATTGCTAAGATAAGTGTTATGACCAAATTTGATGATAATCGGATATATTTTGGCATGCAATCCAATAAATATAAAAAAAAAATCGAAAAGCTAGGGCATTTGCTAAGATAGACACTTTTTATTAATGATCCGACCGTTAGATTTGTTTCAATTTGCTAATAAAAGTGTTATGACTAAATTTGAAGATTATCGGATATATTTTGGCATGTAACCCAACAAATATCATCAAAAATACTGAAAACCTAAAGCATTTACAAATATAGGCACTTTGAATTAATGATCCGACCATTAATGATCCGACCATCAAAGATAGGCTGTTTCAATTAATGATCCGACCGTTAGATTTGTTTGATTTACTAACAAAAGTGTTATGACCAAATTCGAAGGTATTTACAAAATATCTACAAAAATACCAAAAATCTGAGGCATTTACAAGGATAGGCACATTCAATTAATGATCGAACCGTTAGATTTATTTAAATTGCTAGTAAAAGTGTTATGACCAAATTTGAAGATAATCGGATATATTTTGGCATGCAATCCAACAAATATCAACAAAAAAATCGAAATCCTAAGACATTTACAAGGATAAGCACTTTCAATTAGTGATGCGACCGTTAGATTTGTTTAATTTACTACAAAAAGTGTTATGACCAAGTTTGAAGTAAATCGGATATATTTTGGCATGCAATCAAACAAATGTCTATAAAAAGACCGAAAACCTAAGGCATTTACAAAGATAGGCAACTTTCAATTAATGATCCGACCGTTAGATTTGTTTAAATTACTACAAAAAGTGTTATCACCATGTTTGAAGTTAATCGGATATATTTTGGCATTCAATCCAACAAATATCAACAAAAATATCGAAATCCTAAGACATTTACAAAGATAAGCACTTTCAATTAGTGATGCGACCGTTAGATTTTTTTAATTTACTACAAAAAGTGTTATGACCAGGTTTGAAGTAAATCGGATATATTTTGGCATGCAATCAAACAAATGTCTATAAAAAGACCGACTACCTAAGACAATTACAAAGTTTGGCACATTCAATTAATTCTTTGACCTTTAGATTTGTTTAAATTGATATTAAAAGTGTTATGACAAAATTTAAAGATAATTTGGTATATTTTTACACGTAGTCCTACAAAATATCTACAAAAATACCAAAAATCTAAGGTATTTACGAAGATAGGCACGTTCAATTAATGATCCGACCGTTAGATTTGTTTAAATTTGTAAGAAAAGTGTTATGACCATATTTGAAGATAATCGGATATATATTTTGGCATGCAATCCAACAAATATCAACAAAAACATCGAAATCCTAAGACATTTACAAAGATAAGCACTTTCAATTAGTGATGCGACCGTTAGATTTGTTTAATTTACTACAAAAAGTGTTATGACCAAGTTTGAAGTAAATCGGATATATTTTGGCATGCAATCAAACAAATATCTATAAAAAGACCGAAAACCTAAGGCATTAACAAAGATAGGCAACTTTCAATTAATGATCCGACCGTTAGATTTTTTAAATTACTACAAAAAGTGTTATCACCATGTTTGAAGTTAATCGGATATATTTTGGCAAGCAGTCCAACAAATGTCTATAAAAAGACCGACTACCTAAGACAATTACAAAGTTTGGCACATTCAATTAATGCATTGACCTTTAGATTTGTTTAAATTGATATTAAAAGTGTTATGAAAAAATTTAAAGATAATTGGGTATACTTTTACACGTAGCCCTACAAAATATCTATAAAAATACCGAAAATCTAAGGCATTTACAAAGATAGGCACTTTCAATTAATGATCCGACCGTTAGATTTGTTTAAATTTATAAGAAAAGTGTTATGACCATATTTTATGATAATCGGATATATTTTGGTATGCAATCCAACAAATGTCTACAAAATGACTGAAAACCTAAGGCATTTGCAAAGATAGGAACTTTATATTAATGATCCGACCGTTAGATTTGTTTAAGTTGCTATGAAAATTGTTATGACCAAATTTGAAGTTAATCTGAAATATTTTGGATTACAATCCAACAAATGTCAACAAAAGGACCGAAAACCTAAGGCATTTACAATGATAGACACTTTCAATTAATGATCGGACGTTAGATTTGTTTAAACTTCTTTGAAAAGTGTTATGACCAAATTTGAAGATAATCGGATATATTTTGGCATGCAATCCAACAAATATCAGCAAAAATACAGAAATCCTAAGACATTTACAAGGATAAACACTTTCAATTAATGATGTGACCGTTAGATTCGTTTAAATAGCTACGAAAAGTGTTATGTCCAAATATCTATAAAAATACCGAAAATCTAAGGCATTTACAAAGATAGGCACTTTCAATTAATGATCCGACCGTTAGATTTGTTTAAATTTGTAAGAAAAGTGTTATGACCATATTTGAAGATAATCGGATATATATTTTGGCATGCAATCCAACAAATATCTACAAAAAGGTCGAAAATCTAAGACATTTACAAAGATAAACACTTTTAATTAATGATCCGACCGTTGGATTTGTATAAATTACTACAAAAAGTGTTATTACCAGGTTTGAAATTAATCGGACATATTTTTGAATGCAATCAAACAAATTTCTACAAAAGAACGAAAACCTAAGGCATTTACAAAGATAGACACTTTTAATTAATGATCCGACCGTTGATTTGTTTAAATTATTACAAAAAGTGTTATGACCATGTTTGAAGTTAATCGGATAAATTTTGGCATGCAACCCAAAAAAATGTCTACAAAAAGTCCGATAACCTAAGGCATTTACAAAGATAGACACTTTCAATTAATGATCCGACCGTTTGATTTGTTTAAATTTGTAAGAAAAGTGTTATGACCATATTTGAAGATAATCAGATATATATTTTGGCATGCAATCCAATAAATGTCTACAAAAGGACTGAAAACCTAAGGCATTTACAAAGATAGGCACTTTCAATTAATGATCCGACCGTTAGATTTGTTTAAATTGCTATGAAAAGTGTTATGACCAAATTTGAAGATAATCGAATATATTTTGGCATGCAATCCAACAAATATCTACAAAAATACAGAAATCCTAAGACATTTACAAAGATAGGCGCATTCAAATTATTATTTGACCGTTAGATTTATTTAAATTGATATTAAAAGTGTTATGACAAAATTTAAAGATAATTGGGTATACTTTTACACGTAGCCCTACAAAATATCTATAAAAATACCGAAAATCTAAAGCATTTACAAAGATAGGCACTTTCAATTAATGATCCAACCGTTAGATTTGTTTAAATTTGTAAGAAAAGTGTTATGACCATATTTGAAGATAATCGGATATATATTTTGGCATGCAATCCATAAAAATTTCTACAAAATGACTGAAAACCTAAGGCATTTGCAAAGATAGGAACTTTCAATTAATTATCCGACCGTTAGATTTGTTTAAGTTGCTATGAAAAGTGTTATGACCAAATTTGAAGTTAATCAGAAATATTTTGTAATGCAATCCAACAAATGTCTACAAAAAGACTGATAACCTAAGGCATTTAAAATGATAGGCACTTTCAATTAATGATCCGACCCTTATATTTGTTTAAATTGCTAAGATAAGTGTAATGACCAAATTTGATGATAATCGGATATATTTTGGCATGCAATCCAACAAATATAAAAAAAAATCGAAAAGTTAGGGCATTTGCTAAGATAGTCACTTTTTATTAATGATCCGACCGTTTGATTTGTTTAAATTTGTAAGAAAAGTGTTATGACCATATTTGAAGATAATCAGATATATATTTTGGCATGCAATCCAATAAATGTCTACAAAAGGACTGAAAACCTAAGGCATTTACAAAGATAGGCACTTTCAATTAATGATCCGACCGTTAAATTTGTTTAAATTTATAGGAAAAGTGTTATGACCATATTTTAAGATATTCGGATATATTTTGGTATGCAATCCAACAAATGTCTACAAAAGGACTGAAAACCTAAGGCATTTGCAAAGATAGGAACTTTATATTAATGATGCGACCGTTAGATTTGTTTAAGTTGCTATGAAAAGTGTTATGACCAAATTTGAAGTTAATCTGAAATATTTTGGAATGCAATCCAACAAATGTCTACAAAAGGACCGAAAACCTAAGGCATTTAAAATGATAGGCACTTTCAATTAAGGATCGGAACGTTAGATTTGTTTAAACTTCTTTGAAAAGTGTTATGACCAAATTTGAAGATAATCGGATATATTTTGGCAAGCAATCCAACAAATATCAGCAAAAATACGGAAATCCTAGACATTTACAAGGATAAACACTTTCAATTAATGATGTGACCGTTAGATTTGTTTAAATAGCTACGAAAAGTGTTATGTCCAAATTTGAAGATAATCGGATATATATTTTGGCATGCAATCCAACAAATATCTACAAAAAGGTCGAAAACCTAAGACATTTACAAAGATAAACACTTTTAATTAATGATCCGACCGTTGGATTTGTTTAAATTACTACAAAAAGTGTTATTACCAGGTTTGAAATTAATCGGACATATTTTTGAATGCAATCCAACAAATTTCTACAAAAAGAACGAAAACCTAAGGCATTTACAAAGATAGACACTTTTAATTAATGATCCGACCGTTGATTTGTTTAAATTATTACAAAAAGTGTGTTTGAAGTTAATCGGATATATTTTGGCATGCAACCCGAAAAAATGTCTACAAAAAGTCCGATAACCTAAGGCATTTCCAAAGATAGAAACTTTCAATTAATTATTTGACCGTTAGATTTGTTTAAATTGATATTAAAAGTGTTATGACAAAATTTGAAGATAATCGGGTATACTTTTACACGTTGTCCTACAAAATATCTACAAAAATAACGAAAATCTAAGGAATTTACGAAGATATGCACTTTCAATTAATGATCCGAACGTTAGATTTGTTTAAATTGCTACAAAAAGTGTTATGACCAAGTTTGAAGTTAATCGGATATATTTTGACATGCAATCCAACAAAATGTCTACAAAATGATCGAAAACCTAAGGCATTTACAAAGATATGCACTTTCAATTAGTGATCCGACCGTTAGATTTGTTTAAATTACTACAAAAAGTGTTATGACCAAGTTTGAAGTTAATAGGATATACTTTGGCATGCAATCCAACAAAATGTCTACAAAAAGACAAAAACCCTAAAGCATTTACAAAGATAGGCACTTTCAATTAATGATTTGACCGTTAGATTTTTTTAAATTGATATTAAAGGTGCTATGACAAAATTTGAAGATAATCGGGTACACTTTTACACGTAGTCCAACAAAATATCTACAAAAATACCGAAAATCTGAGGCATTTAAAAAGATAGGCACATTCAATTAATGATCCGACCGTTAGATTTATTTAAATTGCTAATAAAAGTGTTATGACCAAATTTGAAGATATTCGGATATATTTTGACATGCAATCCAACAAATATCAACAAAAATATCGTTTTCCTAAGACATTTACAAATATAAGCACTTTCAATTAATGATGCGACCGTTAGATTTGTTTAAATTGCTACAAAAAGTGTTATGACCAAATTTGAAGGTAATAAGATATATTTTGGCATGCAATCCAACAAAATGTCTACAAAAAGACCGAAAACCTAGGGCGTTTACAAATACAGACACTTTCAATTAATGATCTGACCGTTAGATTTGTTTAAATTGGTAGGAAAAGTGTTATGACCAGATTTGAATATAATCGGATATATTTTGGCATGCAATCCACCAAATGTCTACAAAAAGACCGAAAACCTAAGGTATTTACGAAGATATGCAATTTCGATTAATGATGCGACCGTTAGATTTGTTTAAATTGCTACAAAAAGTGTTATGACCAAATTTGAAGATAATCGGATATATTTTGGCATGCAATCCAACAAAATGTCTACAAAAAGACCGAAAACCTAGGGCATTTACAAATACGAGACACTTTCAATTAATGATCCGACCGTTAGATTTGTTTAAATTGGTAGGGAAAGTGTTATGACCAGATTTGAATATAATCGGATATATTTTGGCATGCAATCCACCAAATGTCTACAAAAAGACCGAAAACCTAAGGCATTTACGAAGATATGCACTTTCAATTAATGATCCGACCGTTAGATTTGTTTAAATTACTACAAAAAGTGTTATGACCAAGTTTGAAGTTAATAGGATATACTTTGGCATGCAATCCAACAAAATGTCTACAAAAAGACAAAAACCCTAAAGCATTTACAAAGATAGGCACTTTCAATTAATGATTTGACCGTTAGATTTTTTTAAATTGATATTAAAGGTGCTATGACAAAATTTGAAGATAATCGGGTACACTTTTACACGTAGTCCAACAAAATATCTACAAAAATACCGAAAATCTGAGGCATTTAAAAAGATAGGCACATTCAATTAATGATCCGACCGTTAGATTTATTTAAATTTCTAATAAAAGTGTTATGACCAAATTTGAAGATATTCGGATATATTTTGACATGCAATCCAACAAATATCAACAAAAATATCGTTTTCCTAAGACATTTACAAATATAAGCACTTTCAATTAATGATGCGACCGTTAGATTTGTTTAAATTACTACGAAAAGTGTTATGACCAAATTTGAAGGTAATAAGATATATTTTGGCATGCAATCCAACAAAATGTCTACAAAAAGACCGAAAACCTAGGGCGTTTACAAATACAGACACTTTCAATTAATGATCTGACCGTTAGATTTGTTTAAATTGGTAGGAAAAGTGTTATGACCAGATTTGAATATAATCGGATATATTTTGTCATGCAATCCACCAAATGTCTACAAAAAGACCGAAAACCTAAGGTATTTACGAAGATATGCAATTTCGATTAATGATGCGACCGTTAGATTTGTTTAAATTGCTACGAAAAGTGTTATGACCAAATTTGAAGATAATCGGATATATTTTGGCATGCAATCCAACAAAATGTCTACAAAAAGACCGAAAACCTAGGGCATTTACAAATACAGACACTTTCAATTAATGATCCGACCGTTAGATTTGTTTAAATTGGTAGGGAAAGTGTTATGACCAGATTTGAATATAATCGGATATATTTTGGCATGCAATCCACCAAATGTCTACAAAAAGACCGAAAACCTAAGGCATTTACGAAGATATGCACTTTCAATTAATGATCCGACCGTTAGATTTGTTTAAATTACTACAAAAAGTGTTATGACCAAGTTTGAAGTTAATAGGATATACTTTGGCATGCAATCCAACAAAATGTCTACAAAAAGACAAAAACCCTAAAGCATTTACAAAGATAGGCACTTTCAATTAATGATTTGACCGTTAGATTTTTTTAAATTGATATTAAAGGTGCTATGACAAAATTTGAAGATAATCGGGTACACTTTTACACGTAGTCCAACAAAATATCTACAAAAATACCGAAAATCCGAGGCATTTAAAAAGATAGGCACATTCAATTAATGATCCGACCGTTAGATTTATTTAAATTTCTAATAAAATTGTTATGACCAAATTTGAAGATATTCGGATATATTTTGACATGCAATCCAACAAATATCAACAAAAATATCGTTTTCCTAAGACATTTACAAATATAAGCACTTTCAATTAATGATGCGACCGTTAGATTTGTTTAAATTACTACGAAAAGTGTTATGACCAAATTTGAAGGTAATAAGATATATTTTGGCATGCAATCCAACAAAATGTCTACAAAAAGACCGAAAACCTAGGGCGTTTACAAATACGAGACACTTTCAATTAATGATCCGACCGTTAGATTTGTTTAAATTGGTAGGAAAAGTGTTATGACCAGATTTGAATATAATCGGATATATTTTGTCATGCAATCCACCAAATGTCTACAAAAAGACCGAAAACCTAAGGTATTTACGAAGATATGCAATTTCGATTAATGATGCAACCGTTAGATTTGTTTAAATTGCTACGAAAAGTGTTATGACCAAATTTGAAGATAATCGGATATATTTTGGCATGCAATCCAACAAAATGTCTACAAAAAGACCGAAAACCTAGGGCATTTACAAATACGGACACTTTCAATTAATGATCCGACCGTTAGATTTGTTTAAATTGGTAGGGAAAGTGTTATGACCAGATTTGAATATAATCGGATATATTTTGGCATGCAATCCACCAAATGTCTACAAAAAGACCGAAAACCTAAGGCATTTACGAAGATATGCACTTTCAATTAATGATCCGACCGTTAGATTTGTTTAAATTACTACAAAAAGTGTTATGACCAAGTTTGAAGTTAATAGGATATACTTTGGCATGCAATCCAACAAAATGTCTACAAAAAGACAAAAACCCTAAAGCATTTACAAAGATAGGCACTTTCAATTAATGATTTGACCGTTAGATTTTTTTAAATTGATATTAAAGGTGCTATGACAAAATTTGAAGATAATCGGGTACACTTTTACACGTAGTCCAACAAAATATCTACAAAAATACCGAAAATCTGAGGCATTTAAAAAGATAGGCACATTCAATTAATGATCCGACCGTTAGATTTATTTAAATTTCTAATAAAAGTGTTATGACCAAATTTGAAGATATTCGGATATATTTTGACATGCAATCCAACAAATATCAACAAAAATATCGTTTTCCTAAGACATTTACAAATATAAGCACTTTCAATTAATGATGCGACCGTTAGATTTGTTTAAATTGCTACGAAAAGTGTTATGACCAAATTTGAAGGTAATAAGATATATTTTGGCATGCAATCCGACAAAATGTCTACAAAAAGACCGAAAACCTAGGGCGTTTACAAATACGAGACACTTTCAATTAATGATCTGACCGTTAGATTTGTTTAAATTGGTAGGAAAAGTGTTATGACCAGATTTGAATATAATCGGATATATTTTGGCATGCAATCCACCAAATGTCTACAAAAAGACCGAAAACCTAAGGTATTTACGAAGATATGCAATTTCGATTAATGATGCGACCGTTAGATTTGTTTAAATTGCTACGAAAAGTGTTATGACCAAATTTGAAGATAATCGGATATATTTTGGCATGCAATCCAACAAAATGTCTACAAAAAGACCGAAAACCTAGGGCATTTACAAATACGGACACTTTCAATTAATGATCTCGACCGTTAGATTTGTTTAAATTGGTAGGGAAAGTGTTATGACCAGATTTGAATATAATCGGATATATTTTGTCATGCAATCCACCAAATGTCTACAAAAAGACCGAAAACCTAGGGCATTTACAAATACAGACACTTTCAATTAATGATCTGACCGTTAGATTTGTTTAAATTGGTAGGGAAAGTGTTATGACCAGATTTGAATATAATCGGATATATTTTGGCATGCAATCCACCAAATGTCTACAAAAAGACCGAAAACCTAAGGCATTTACGAAGATATGCACTTTCAATTAATGATCCGACCGTTAGATTTGTTTAAATTACTACAAAAAGTGTTATGACCAAGTTTGAAGTTAATAGGATATACTTTGGCATGCAATCCAACAAAATGTCTACAAAAAGACAAAAACCCTAAAGCATTTATAAAGATAGGCACTTTCAATTAATGATTTGACCGTTAGATTTTTTTAAATTGATATTAAAGGTGCTATGACAAAATTTGAAGATAATCGGGTACACTTTTACACGTAGTCCAACAAAATATCTACAAAAATACCGAAAATCTGAGGCATTTAAAAAGATAGGCACATTCAATTAATGATCCGACCGTTAGATTTATTTAAATTTCTAATAAAAGTGTTATGACCAAATTTGAAGATATTCGGATATATTTTGACATGCAATCCAACAAATATCAACAAAAATATCGTTTTCCTAAGACATTTACAAATATAAGCACTTTCAATTAATGATGCGACCGTTAGATTTGTTTAAATTACTACGAAAAGTGTTATGACCAAATTTGAAGGTAATAAGATATATTTTGGCATGCAATCCAACAAAATGTCTACAAAAAGACCGAAAACCTAGGGCGTTTACAAATACAGACACTTTCAATTAATGATCTCGACCGTTAGATTTGTTTAAATTGGTAGGAAAAGTGTTATGACCAGATTTGAATATAATCGGATATATTTTGGCATGCAATCCACCAAATGTCTACAAAAAGACCGAAAACCTAAGGTATTTACGAAGATATGCAATTTCGATTAATGATGCGACCGTTAGATTTGTTTAAATTGCTACGAAAAGTGTTATGACCAAATTTGAAGATAATCGGATATATTTTGGCATGCAATCCAACAAAATGTCTACAAAAAGACCGAAAACCTAGGGCATTTACAAATACAGACACTTTCAATTAATGATCTGACCGTTAGATTTGTTTAAATTGGTAGGAAAAGTGTTATGACCAGATTTGAATATAATCGGATATATTTTGGCATGCAATCCACCAAATGTCTACAAAAAGACCGAAAACCTAAGGCATTTACGAAGATATGCACTTTCAATTAATGATCCGACCGTTAGATTTGTTTAAATTACTACAAAAAGTGTTATGACCAAGTTTGAAGTTAATAGGATATACTTTGGCATGCAATCCAACAAAATGTCTACAAAAAGACAAAAACCCTAAAGCATTTACAAAGATAGGCACTTTCAATTAATGATTTGACCGTTAGATTTTTTTAAATTGATATTAAAGGTGCTATGACAAAATTTGAAGATAATCGGGTACACTTTTACACGTAGTCCAACAAAATATCTACAAAAATACCGAAAATCTGAGGCATTTAAAAAGATAGGCACATTCAATTAATGATCCGACCGTTAGATTTATTTAAATTTCTAATAAAATTGTTATGACCAAATTTGAAGATATTCGGATATATTTTGACATGCAATCCAACAAATATCAACAAAAATATCGTTTTCCTAAGACATTTACAAATATAAGCACTTTCAATTAATGATGCGACCGTTAGATTTGTTTAAATTACTACGAAAAGTGTTATGACCAAATTTGAAGGTAATAAGATATATTTTGGCATGCAATCCAACAAAATGTCTACAAAAAGACCGAAAACCTAGGGCGTTTACAAATACAGACACTTTCAATTAATGATCTGACCGTTAGATTTGTTTAAATTGGTAGGAAAAGTGTTATGACCAGATTTGAATATAATCGGATATATTTTGTCATGCAATCCACCAAATGTCTACAAAAAGACCGAAAACCTAAGGTATTTACGAAGATATGCAATTTCGATTAATGATGCAACCGTTAGATTTGTTTAAATTGCTACGAAAAGTGTTATGACCAAATTTGAAGATAATCGGATATATTTTGGCATGCAATCCAACAAAATGTCTACAAAAAGACCGAAAACCTAGGGCATTTACAAATACAGACACTTTCAATTAATGATCTGACCGTTAGATTTGTTTAAATTGGTAGGGAAAGTGTTATGACCAGATTTGAATATAATCGGATATATTTTGGCATGCAATCCACCAAATGTCTACAAAAAGACCGAAAACCTAAGGCATTTACGAAGATATGCACTTTCAATTAATGATCCGACTGTTAGATTTGTTTAAATTACTACAAAAAGTGTTATGACCAAGTTTGAAGTTAATAGGATATACTTTGGCATGCAATCCAACAAAATGTCTACAAAAAGACAAAAACCCTAAAGCATTTACAAAGATAGGCACTTTCAATTAATGATTTGACCGTTAGATTTTTTTAAATTGATATTAAAGGTGCTATGACAAAATTTGAAGATAATCGGGTACACTTTTACACGTAGTCCAACAAAATATCTACAAAAATACCGAAAATCTGAGGCATTTAAAAAGATAGGCACATTCAATTAATGATCCGACCGTTAGATTTATTTAAATTTCTAATAAAAGTGTTATGACCAAATTTGAAGATATTCGGATATATTTTGACATGCAATCCAACAAATATCAACAAAAATATCGTTTTCCTAAGACATTTACAAATATAAGCACTTTCAATTAATGATGCGACCGTTAGATTTGTTTAAATTGCTACGAAAAGTGTTATGACCAAATTTGAAGGTAATAAGATATATTTTGGCATGCAATCCGACAAAATGTCTACAAAAAGACCGAAAACCTAGGGCGTTTACAAATACAGACACTTTCAATTAATGATCTGACCGTTAGATTTGTTTAAATTGGTAGGAAAAGTGTTATGACCAGATTTGAATATAATCGGATATATTTTGGCATGCAATCCACCAAATGTCTACAAAAAGACCGAAAACCTAAGGTATTTACGAAGATATGCAATTTCGATTAATGATGCGACCGTTAGATTTGTTTAAATTGCTACGAAAAGTGTTATGACCAAATTTGAAGATAATCGGATATATTTTGGCATGCAATCCAACAAAATGTCTACAAAAAGACCGAAAACCTAGGGCATTTACAAATACAGACACTTTCAATTAATGATCTGACCGTTAGATTTGTTTAAATTGGTAGGGAAAGTGTTATGACCAGATTTGAATATAATCGGATATATTTTGTCATGCAATCCACCAAATGTCTACAAAAAGACCGAAAACCTAGGGCATTTACAAATACAGACACTTTCAATTAATGATCTGACCGTTAGATTTGTTTAAATTGGTAGGGAAAGTGTTATGACCAGATTTGAATATAATCGGATATATTTTGGCATGCAATCCACCAAATGTCTACAAAAAGACCGAAAACCTAAGGCATTTACGAAGATATGCACTTTCAATTAATGATCCGACTCGTTAGATTTGTTTAAATTACTACAAAAAGTGTTATGACCAAGTTTGAAGTTAATAGGATATACTTTGGCATGCAATCCAACAAAATGTCTACAAAAAGACAAAAACCCTAAAGCATTTATAAAGATAGGCACTTTCAATTAATGATTTGACCGTTAGATTTTTTTAAATTGATATTAAAGGTGCTATGACAAAATTTGAAGATAATCGGGTACACTTTTACACGTAGTCCAACAAAATATCTACAAAAATACCGAAAATCTGAGGCATTTAAAAAGATAGGCACATTCAATTAATGATCCGACCGTTAGATTTATTTAAATTTCTAATAAAAGTGTTATGACCAAATTTGAAGATATTCGGATATATTTTGACATGCAATCCAACAAATATCAACAAAAATATCGTTTTCCTAAGACATTTACAAATATAAGCACTTTCAATTAATGATGCGACCGTTAGATTTGTTTAAATTACTACGAAAAGTGTTATGACCAAATTTGAAGGTAATAAGATATATTTTGGCATGCAATCCAACAAAATGTCTACAAAAAGACCGAAAACCTAGGGCGTTTACAAATACAGACACTTTCAATTAATGATCTGACCGTTAGATTTGTTTAAATTGGTAGGAAAAGTGTTATGACCAGATTTGAATATAATCGGATATATTTTGGCATGCAATCCACCAAATGTCTACAAAAAGACCGAAAACCTAAGGTATTTACGAAGATATGCAATTTCGATTAATGATGCGACCGTTAGATTTGTTTAAATTGCTACGAAAAGTGTTATGACCAAATTTGAAGATAATCGGATATATTTTGGCATGCAATCCAACAAAATGTCTACAAAAAGACCGAAAACCTAGGGCATTTACAAATACAGACACTTTCAATTAATGATCTGACCGTTAGATTTGTTTAAATTGGTAGGAAAAGTGTTATGACCAGATTTGAATATAATCGGATATATTTTGGCATGCAATCCACCAAATGTCTACAAAAAGACCGAAAACCTAAGGCATTTACGAAGATATGCACTTTCAATTAATGATCCGACCGTTAGATTTGTTTAAATTACTACAAAAAGTGTTATGACCAAGTTTGAAGTTAATAGGATATACTTTGGCATGCAATCCAACAAAATGTCTACAAAAAGACAAAAACCCTAAAGCATTTACAAAGATAGGCACTTTCAATTAATGATTTGACCGTTAGATTTTTTTAAATTGATATTAAAGGTGCTATGACAAAATTTGAAGATAATCGGGTACACTTTTACACGTAGTCCAACAAAATATCTACAAAAATACCGAAAATCTGAGGCATTTAAAAAGATAGGCACATTCAATTAATGATCCGACCGTTAGATTTATTTAAATTTCTAATAAAAGTGTTATGACCAAATTTGAAGATATTCGGATATATTTTGACATGCAATCCAACAAATATCAACAAAAATATCGTTTTCCTAAGACATTTACAAATATAAGCACTTTCAATTAATGATGCGACCGTTAGATTTGTTTAAATTACTACGAAAAGTGTTATGACCAAATTTGAAGGTAATAAGATATATTTTGGCATGCAATCCAACAAAATGTCTACAAAAAGACCGAAAACCTAGGGCGTTTACAAATACAGACACTTTCAATTAATGATCTCGACCGTTAGATTTGTTTAAATTGGTAGGAAAAGTGTTATGACCAGATTTGAATATAATCGGATATATTTTGGCATGCAATCCACCAAATGTCTACAAAAAGACCGAAAACCTAAGGTATTTACGAAGATATGCAATTTCGATTAATGATGCGACCGTTAGATTTGTTTAAATTGCTACGAAAAGTGTTATGACCAAATTTGAAGATAATCGGATATATTTTGGCATGCAATCCAACAAAATGTCTACAAAAAGACCGAAAACCTAGGGCATTTACAAATACGGACACTTTCAATTAATGATCCGACCGTTAGATTTGTTTAAATTGGTAGGGAAAGTGTTATGACCAGATTTGAATATAATCGGATATATTTTGGCATGCAATCCACCAAATGTCTACAAAAAGACCGAAAACCTAAGGCATTTACGAAGATATGCACTTTCAATTAATGATCCGACCGTTAGATTTGTTTAAATTACTACAAAAAGTGTTATGACCAAGTTTGAAGTTAATAGGATATACTTTGGCATGCAATCCAACAAAATGTCTACAAAAAGACAAAAACCCTAAAGCATTTACAAAGATAGGCACTTTCAATTAATGATTTGACCGTTAGATTTTTTTAAATTGATATTAAAGGTGCTATGACAAAATTTGAAGATAATCGGGTACACTTTTACACGTAGTCCAACAAAATATCTACAAAAATACCGAAAATCTGAGGCATTTAAAAAGATAGGCACATTCAATTAATGATCCGACCGTTAGATTTATTTAAATTTCTAATAAAAGTGTTATGACCAAATTTGAAGATATTCGGATATATTTTGACATGCAATCCAACAAATATCAACAAAAATATCGTTTTCCTAAGACATTTACAAATATAAGCACTTTCAATTAATGATGCGACCGTTAGATTTGTTTAAATTGCTACGAAAAGTGTTATGACCAAATTTGAAGGTAATAAGATATATTTTGGCATGCAATCCAACAAAATGTCTACAAAAAGACCGAAAACCTAGGGCGTTTACAAATACGAGACACTTTCAATTAATGATCTGACCGTTAGATTTGTTTAAATTGGTAGGAAAAGTGTTATGACCAGATTTGAATATAATCGGATATATTTTGGCATGCAATCCACCAAATGTCTACAAAAAGACCGAAAACCTAAGGTATTTACGAAGATATGCAATTTCGATTAATGATGCGACCGTTAGATTTGTTTAAATTGCTACGAAAAGTGTTATGACCAAATTTGAAGATAATCGGATATATTTTGGCATGCAATCCAACAAAATGTCTACAAAAAGACCGAAAACCTAGGGCATTTACAAATACGGACACTTTCAATTAATGATCCGACCGTTAGATTTGTTTAAATTGGTAGGGAAAGTGTTATGACCAGATTTGAATATAATCGGATATATTTTGGCATGCAATCCACCAAATGTCTACAAAAAGACCGAAAACCTAAGGCATTTACGAAGATATGCACTTTCAATTAATGATCCGACCGTTAGATTTGTTTAAATTACTACAAAAAGTGTTATGACCAAGTTTGAAGTTAATAGGATATACTTTGGCATGCAATCCAACAAAATGTCTACAAAAAGACAAAAACCCTAAAGCATTTACAAAGATAGGCACTTTCAATTAATGATTTGACCGTTAGATTTTTTTAAATTGATATTAAAGGTGCTATGACAAAATTTGAAGATAATCGGGTACACTTTTACACGTAGTCCAACAAAATATCTACAAAAATACCGAAAATCTGAGGCATTTAAAAAGATAGGCACATTCAATTAATGATCCGACCGTTAGATTTATTTAAATTTCTAATAAAAGTGTTATGACCAAATTTGAAGATATTCGGATATATTTTGACATGCAATCCAACAAATATCAACAAAAATATCGTTTTCCTAAGACATTTACAAATATAAGCACTTTCAATTAATGATGCGACCGTTAGATTTGTTTAAATTGCTACGAAAAGTGTTATGACCAAATTTGAAGGTAATAAGATATATTTTGGCATGCAATCCAACAAAATGTCTACAAAAAGACCGAAAACCTAGGGCGTTTACAAATACAGACACTTTCAATTAATGATCTGACCGTTAGATTTGTTTAAATTGGTAGGAAAAGTGTTATGACCAGATTTGAATATAATCGGATATATTTTGGCATGCAATCCACCAAATGTCTACAAAAAGACCGAAAACCTAAGGTATTTACGAAGATATGCAATTTCGATTAATGATGCGACCGTTAGATTTGTTTAAATTGCTACGAAAAGTGTTATGACCAAATTTGAAGATAATCGGATATATTTTGGCATGCAATCCAACAAAATGTCTACAAAAAGACCGAAAACCTAGGGCATTTACAAATACAGACACTTTCAATTAATGATCTGACCGTTAGATTTGTTTAAATTGGTAGGGAAAGTGTTATGACCAGATTTGAATATAATCGGATATATTTTGGCATGCAATCCACCAAATGTCTACAAAAAGACCGAAAACCTAAGGCATTTACGAAGATATGCACTTTCAATTAATGATCCGACCGTTAGATTTGTTTAAATTACTACAAAAAGTGTTATGACCAAGTTTGAAGTTAATAGGATATACTTTGGCATGCAATCCAACAAAATGTCTACAAAAAGACAAAAACCCTAAAGCATTTACAAAGATAGGCACTTTCAATTAATGATTTGACCGTTAGATTTTTTTAAATTGATATTAAAGGTGCTATGACAAAATTTGAAGATAATCGGGTACACTTTTACACGTAGTCCAACAAAATATCTACAAAAATACCGAAAATCTGAGGCATTTAAAAAGATAGGCACATTCAATTAATGATCCGACCGTTAGATTTATTTAAATTTCTAATAAAAGTGTTATGACCAAATTTGAAGATATTCGGATATATTTTGACATGCAATCCAACAAATATCAACAAAAAT
>JANUWF010000447.1:0-35530 GCA_026120185.1 Voacanga thouarsii | reverse complement strand
TTTAATTTTGTAAGAAAAGTGTTATGACCATATTTGAAGATAATCGGATATATATTTTGGCATGCAATCCAACAAATGTCTACAAAATGACTGAAAACCTAAGGCATTTGCAAAGATATGAACTTTCAATTAATGATTCGACCGTTAGATTTGTTTAAGTTGCTATGAAAAGTGTTATGACCAAATTTGAAGTTAATCAGAAATATTTTGGAATGCAATCCCACAAATGTCTACAAAAAGACCGAAAACCTAAGGCATTTAAAATGATAGGCACTTTCAATTAATGATCCGACCATTATATTTGTTTAAATTGGTAAGATAAGTGTTATGACCAAATTTGATGATAATCGGATATATTTTGGCATGCAATCCAACAAATATAAAAAGAAAATCGAAAAGCTAGGGCATATGCTAAGATAGTCACTTTTTATTAATGATCCGACCGTTAGATTTGTTTCAATTTGCTAATAAAAGTGTTATGACTAAATTTGAAGATAATCGGATATATTTTGGCATGTAACCCACAAATATCATCAAAAATACTGAAAACCTAAAGCATTTACAAATATAGGCACTTTGAATTAATGATCCGACCATTAATGATCCGACCGTTAGATTTGTTTAAATTTGTAAGAAAAGTGTTATGACCATATTTGAAGATAATCGGATATATATTTTGGCATGCAATCCAACAAATATCTACAAAAAGGTCGAAAATCTAAGACATTTTACAAAGATAAACACTTTTAATTAATGATCCGACCGTTGGATTTGTTTAAATTACTACAAAAAAGTGTTATTACCAGGTTTGAAATTAATCGGACATATTTTTGAATGCAATCCAACAAATTTCTACAAAAAGAACGAAAACCTAAGGCATTTACAAAGATAGACACTTTTAATTAATGACCCGACCGTTGGATTTGTTTAAATTACTACAAAAAGTGTTATTACCAGGTTTGAAATTAATCGGACATATTTTTGAATGCAATCCAACAAATTTCTACAAAAAGAACGAAAACCTAAGGCATTTACAAAGATAGACACTTTTAATTAATGATCTGATCGTTGATTTGTTTAAATTATTACAAAAAGTGTTATGACCAAGTTTGAAGTAAATCGGATATATTTTGGCATGCAATCAAACAAATGTCTATAAAAAGACCGAAAACCTAAGGCATTTACAAAGATAGGCAACTTTCAATTAATGATCCGACCGTTAGATTTGTTTAAATTACTACAAAAAGTGTTATCACCATGTTTGAAGTTAATCGGATATATTTTGGCATGCAATCCAACAAATATCAACAAAAATATCGAAATCCTAAGACATTTACAAAGATAAGCACTTTCAATTAGTGATGCGACCGTTAGATTTTTTTAATTTACTACAAAAAGTGTTATGACCAGGTTTGAAGTAAATCGGATATATTTTGGCATGCAATCAAACAAATGTCTATAAAAAGACCGACTACCTAAGACAATTACAAAGTTTGGCACATTCAATTAATTCTTTGACCTTTAGATTTGTTTAAATTGATATTAAAAGTGTTATGACAAAATTTAAAGATAATTTGGTAAACTTTTACACGTAGTCCTACAAAATATCTACAAAAATACCAAAAATCTAAGGTATTTACGAAGATAGGCACGTTCAATTAATAATCCGACCGTTAGATTTGTTTAAATTTGTAAGAAAAGTGTTATGACCATATTTGAAGATAATCGGATATATATTTTGGCATGCAATCCAACAAATATCAACAAAAACATCGAAATCCTAAGACATTTACAAAGATAAGCACTTTCAATTAGTGATGCGACCGTTAGATTTGTTTAATTTACTAAAAAAAGTGTTATGACCAAGTTTGAAGTAAATCGGATATATTTTGGCATGCAATCAAACAAATATCTATAAAAAGACCGAAAACCTAAGGCATTAACAAAGATAGGCAACTTTCAATTAATGATCCGACCGTTAGATTTGTTTAAATTACTACAAAAAGTGTTATCACCATGTTTGAAGTTAATCGGATATATTTTGGCATGCAGTCCAACAAATGTATATAAAAAGACCGACTACCTAAGACAATTACAAAGTTTGGCACATTCAATTAATGCATTGACCTTTAGATTTGTTTAAATTGATATTAAAAGTGTTATGAAAAAATTTAAAGATAATTGGGTATACTTTTACACGTAGCCCTACAAAATATCTATAAAAATACCGAAAATCTAAGGCATTTACAAAGATAGGCACTTTCAATTAATGATCCGACCGTTAGATTTGTTTAAATTTATAAGAAAAGTGTTATGACCATATTTTAAGATAATCGGATATATTTTGGTATGCAATCCAACAAATGTCTACAAAAGGACTGAAAACCTAAGGCATTTGCAAAGATAGGAACTTTATATTAATGATCCGACCGTTAGATTTGTTTAAGTTGCTATGAAAAGTGTTATGACCAAATTTGAAGTTAATCTGAAATATTTTGGAATACAATCCAACAAATGTCAACAAAAGGACCGAAAACCTAAGGCATTTACAATGATAGGCACTTTCAATTAATGATCGGAACGTTAGATTTGTTTAAACTTCTTTGAAAAGTGTTATGACCAAATTTGAAGATAATCGGATATATATTTTGGCATGCAATCCAACAAATATCAGTAAAAATACAGAAATCCTAAGACATTTACAAGGATAAACACTTTCAATTAATGATGTGACCGTTAGATTCGTTTAAATAGCTACGAAAAGTGTTATGTCCAAATATCTATAAAAATCCCGAAAATCTAAGGCATTTACAAAGATAGGCACTTTCAATTAATGATCCGACCGTTAGATTTGTTTAAATTTGTAAGAAAAGTGTTATGACCATATTTGAAGATAATCGGATATATATTTTGGCATGCAATCCAACAAATGTCAACAAAAAGGTCGAAAATCTAAGACATTTACAAAGATAAACACTTTTAATTAATGATCCGACCGTTGGATTTGTTTAAATTACTACAAAAAAGTGTTATTACCAAGTTTGAAATTAATCGGACAAATTTTTGAATGCAATCCAACAAATTTCTACAAAAAGAACGAAAACCTAAGGCATTTACAAAGATAGACACTTTTAATTAATGATCCGACCGTTGATTTGTTTAAATTATTACAAAAAGTGTTATGACCATGTTTGAAGTTAATCGGATATATTTTGGCATGCAACCCGAAAAAATGTCTACAAAAAGTCCGATAACCTAAGGCATTTACAAAGATAGGCAGTTTCAATTAATTATCCGACCGTTAGATTTGTTTAAATTTGTAAGGAAAGTGTTTAGACCACATTTGAAGATAATCGGATATATATTTTGGCATGCAATCCAATAAATGTCTACAAAAGGACTGAAAACCTAAGGCATTTGCAAAGATAGGAACTTTCAATTAATTATCCGACCGTTAGATTTGTTTAAGTTGCTATGAAAAGTGTTATGACCAAATTTGAAGTTAATCAGAAATATTTTGGAATGCAATCCAACAAATGTCTACAAAAAGAACGAAAACCAAAGGCATTTAAAATGATAGGCACTTTCGATTAATGATCCGACCATTATATTTGTTTAAATTGCTAAGATAAGTGTTATGACCAAATTTGATGATAATCGGATATATTTTGGCATGCAATCCAATAAATATAAAAAAAAATCGAAAAGCTAGGGCATTTGCTAAGATAGGCACTTTTTATTAATGATCCGACCGTTAGATTTGTTTCAATTTGCTAATAAAAGTGTTATGACTAAATTTGAAGATTATCGGATATATTTTGGCATGTAACCCAACAAATATCATCAAAAATACTGAAAACCTAAAGCATTTACAAATATAGGCACTTTGAATTAATGATCCGACCATTAATGATCCGACCATCAAAGATAGGCTGTTTCAATTAATGATCCGACCGTTAGATTTGTTTGATTTACTAACAAAAGTGTTATGACCAAATTCGAAGGTATTTACAAAATATCTACAAAAATACCAAAAATCTGAGGCATTTACAAGGATAGGCACATTCAATTAATGATCGAACCGTTAGATTTATTTAAATTGCTAATAAAAGTGTTATGACCAAATTTGTAGATAATCGGATATATTTTGGCATGCAATCCAACAAATATCAACAAAAAAATCGAAATCCTAAGACATTTACAAAGATAAGCACTTTCAATTAGTGATGCGACCGTTAGATTTGTTTAATTTACTACAAAAAGTGTTATGACCAAGTTTGAAGTAAATCGGATATATTTTGGCATGCAATCAAACAAATGTCTATAAAAAGACCGAAAACCTAAGGCATTTACAAAGATAGGCAACTTTCAATTAATGATCCGACCGTTAGATTTGTTTAAATTACTACAAAAAGTGTTATCACCATGTTTGAAGTTAATCGGATATATTTTGGCATGCAATCCAACAAATATCAACAAAAATATCGAAATCCTAAGACATTTACAAAGATAAGCACTTTCAATTAGTGATGCGACCGTTAGATTTGTTTAATTTACTACAAAAAGTGTTATGACCAAGTTTGAAGTAAATCGGATATATTTTGGCATGCAATCAAACAAATGTCTATAAAAAGACCGACTACCTAAGACAATTACAAAGTTTGGCACATTCAATTAATTCTTTGACCTTTAGATTTGTTTAAATTGATATTAAAAGTGTTATGACAAAATTTAAAGATAATTTGGTATACTTTTACACGTAGTCCTACAAAATATCTACAAAAATACCGAAAATCTAAGGTATTTACAAAGATAGGCACGTTCAATTAATGATCCGACCGTTAGATTTGTTTAAATTGCTATGAAAAGTGTTATGACCAAATTTGAAGATAATCGAATATATTTTGGCATGCAATCCAACAAATATCTACAAAAATACCGAAATCCTAAGACATTTACAAAGATAGGCACATTCAATTAATGATTTGACCGTTAGATTTGTTTAAATTGATATTAAAAGTGTTATGACAAAATTTAAAGATAATTGGGTATACTTTTACATGTAGTCCTACAAAATATCTATAAAAATACCGAAAATCTAAGGCATTTACAAAGATAGGCACTTTCAATTAATGATCCGACCGTTAGATTTGTTTAAATTTATAAGAAAAGTGTTATGACCATATTTGAAGATAATCGGATATATTTTGGCATGCAATCCAACAAATGTCTACAAAAGGACCGAAAACCTAAGGCATTTACAAAGATAGGAACTTTCAATTAATGATTCGACCGTTAGATTTGTTTAAGTTGCTATTAAAAGTGTTATGACCAAATTTGAAGTTAATCGGAAATATTTTGGAATGCAATCCAACAAATGTCTACAAAAAGACCGAAAACCTAAGGCATTTACAAATGATAGGCACTTTCAATTAATGATGCGACCGTTAGATTTGTTTAAATAGTTACGAAAAGTGTTATGACCAAATTTGAAGATAATCGGATATATTTTGGCATGCAATCCAACAAATATCAACAAAAATACTGAAATCCTAAGACATTTACAAGGATAAACACTTTCAATTAATGATCGTGACCGTTAGATTTGTTTAAATAGCTACGAAAAGTGTTATGTCCAAATTTGAAGATAATCGGATATATTTTGGCATGCAATCCAACAAATATCTACAAAAAGATCGAAAACCTAAGACATTTACAAAGATAAACACTTTTAATTAATGATCCGATCGTTGGATTTGTTTAAATTACTACAAAAAGTGTTATTACCAAGTTTGAAATTAATCGGACATATTTTTGAATGCAATCCAACAAATTTCTACAAAAAGACCGAAAACCTAAGGCATTTACAAAGATAGACACTTTTAATTAATGATCCGACCGTTGATTTGTTTAAATTATTACAAAAAGTGTTATGACCATGTTTGAAGTTAATCGGATATATTTTGGCATGCAACCCGAAAAAATGTCTACAAAAAGTCCGATAACCTAAGGCATTTCCAAAGATAGAAACTTTCAATTAATTATTTGACCGTTAGATTTGTTTAAATTGATATTAAAAGTGTTATGACAAAATTTGAAGATAATCGGGTATAGTTTTACATGTTGCCCTACAAAATATCTAAAAAAATAACGAAAATCTAAGGAATTTACGAAGATAGGCACTTTCAATTAATGATCCGAACGTTAGATTTGTTTAAATTGCTACAAAAAGTGTTATGACCAAGTTTGAAGTTAATCGGATATATTTTGACATGCAATCCAACAAAATGTCTACAAAATGACCGAAAACCTAAGGCATTTACAAAGATAGGCACTTTCAATTAATGATCCGACTGTTATATTTGTTTAAATTGATATAAAAGGTGTTATGACAAAATTAAATATAATCGGGTATACTTTATACGTAGTCCTACAAAATATCTACAAAATTACCGAAACTCTGAGGCATTTATGAAGATTGACACTTTCAATTAATGATCCGACCGTTAGATTTATTTAATTGCTAATAAAAGTGTTATGACCAAATTTGAAAATAATCGGATATATTTTGGCATGCAATGCAAAAAATATCAACAAAAATACTGAAATCCTAAGACATTTACAAATATAAGCACTTTCAATTAATGATGCGACCGTTAGATTTGTTTAAATTGCTACGAAAAGTGTTATGACCAAATTTGAAGATAATCGGATATATTTTGGCATGCAATCCAACAAAATGTCTACAAAAAGAACGAAAACCTAGGGCATTTACAAATACACACACTTTCAATTAATGATCTGACCGTTAGATTTGTTTAAATTGGTAGGAAAAGTGTTATGACCAGATTTGAATATAATCGGATATATTTTGGCATGCAATCCACCAAATGTCTACAAAAAGACCGAAAACCTAAGGCATTTACGAAGATATGCACTTTCAATTAATGATCCGACCGTTAGATTTGTTTAAATTACTACAAAAAGTGTTATGACCAAGTTTGAAGTTAATAGGATATACTTTGGCATGCAATCCAACAAAATGTCTACAAAAAGACAAAAACCCTAAAGCATTTACAAAGATAGGCACTTACAATTAATGATTTGATCGTTAGATTTGTTTAAATTGATATTAAAGGTGCCATGACAAAATTTGAAGATAATCGGGTACACTTTTACACGTAGTCCAACAAAATATCTACAAAAATATCGAAAATCTGAGGCATTTAAAAAGATAGGCACATTCAATTAATGATCCGACCGTTAGATTTATTTACATTGCTAATAAAAGTGTTATGACCAAATTTGAAGATATTCGGATATATTTTGACATGCAATCCAACAAATATCAACAAAAATATCGAAATCCTAAGACATTTACAAATATAAGCACTTTCAATTAATGATGCGACCGTTAGATTTGTTTAAATTGCTACGAAAAGTGTTATGACCAAATTTGAAGATAATAAGATATATTTTGGCATGCAATCCAACAAAATGTCTACAAAAAGACCGAAAACCTAGGGCGTTTACAAATACAGACACTTTCAATTAATGATCTGACCGTTAGATTTGTTTAAATTGGTAGGAAAAGTGTTATGACCAGATTTGAAAATAATCGGATATATTTTGGCATGCAATCCACCAAATGTCTACAAAAAGACCGAAAACCTAAGGCATTTACGAAAATATGCAATTTCAATTAATGATCCGACCGTTAGATTTGTTTAAATTGTTATGAAAAGTGTTATGACCAAATTTGAAAATAATCGAATATATTTTGGCATGCAATCCAACAAATATCTACAAAAATACAGAAATCCTTAGACATTTACAAAGATAGGCACATTCAATTAATTATTTGACCGTTAGATTTGTTTAAATTGATATTAAAAGTGTTATGACAAAATTTAAAGATAATTGGGTATACTTTTACACGTAGCCCTACAAAATATCTATAAAAATACCGAAAATCTAAGGCATTTACAAAGATAGGCACTTTCAATTAATGATCCGACCGTTAGATTTGTTTAAATTTGTAAGAAAAGTGTTATGACCATATTTGAAGATAATCGGATATTTATTTTGGCATGCAATCCAACAAATGTCTACAAAAGGACCGAAAACCTAAGGCATTTGCAAAGATAGGAACTTTCAATTAATGATCCGACCGTTAGATTTGTTTAAGTTGCTATGAAAAGTGTTATGACCAAATTTGAAGTTAATCGGAAATATTTTGGAATGCAATCCAACAAATGTCTACAAAAAGACCGAAAACCTAAGGCATTTAAAATGATAGGCACTTTCAATTAATGATCCGACCATTATATTTGTTTAAATTGCTAAGATAAGTGTTATGACCAAATTTGATGATAATCGGATATATTTTGGCATGCAATCCAACAAATATAAAAAAAAATCGAAAAGCTAGGGCATTTGCTAAGATAGTCACTTTTTATTAATGATCCGAATCGTTAGATTTGTTTCAATTTGCTAATAAAAGTGTTATGACTAAATTTGAAGATAATCGGATATATTTTGGCATGTAACCCAACAAATATCATCAAAAATACTGAAAACCTAAAGCATTTACAAATATAGGCACTTTGAATTAATGATCCGACCATTAATGATCCGACCATCAAAGATAGGCTGTTTCAATTAATGATCCGACCGTTAGATTTGTTTGATTTACTAACAAAAGTGTTATGACCAAATTCGAAGGTATTTACAAAATATCTACAAAAATACCAAAAATCTGAGGCATTTACATGGATAGGCACATTCAATTAATGATCGGACCGTTAGATTTATTTAAATTGCTAATAAAAGTGTTATGACCAAATTTGAAGATAATCGGATATATTTTGGCATACAATCAAACAAATGTCTATAAAAAGACCGAAAACCTAAGGCATTTACAAAGATAGGCACTTTCAATTAATGATCCGACCGTTAGATTTGTTTAAATTACTACAAAAAGTGTTATGACCAAGTTTGAAGTAAATCGGATATATTTTGGCATGCAATCAAACTAATGTCTATAAAAAGACCGAAAACCTAAGGCATTTACAAAGATAGGCACTTTCAATTAATGATCCGACCGTTAGATTTGTTTAAATTACTACAAAAAGTGTTATGACCATGTTTGAAGTTAATCGGATATATTTTGGCATTCAGTCCAACAAATGTCTATAAAAAGACCGACTACCTAAGACAATTACAAAGTTTGGCACATTCAATTAATTCTTTGACCTTTAGATTTGTTTAAATTACTACAAAAAGTGTTATGGCTATGTTTGAAGTTAATCAGATATATTTTGGCATTCAGTCCAACAAATGTCTATAAAAAGACCGACTACCTAAGACAATTACAAAGTTTGGCACATTCAATTAATTATTTGACCTTTAGAATTGTTTAAATTGATATTAAAAGTTTTATGACAAAATTTAAAGATAATTTGGTATACTTTTACACGTAGTCCTACAAAATATCTACAAAAATACCGAAAATCTAAGGAATTTACGAAGATAGACACGTTCAATTAACGATCCAACCGTTAGATTTGTTTAAATTGCTTTGAAAATTGTTATGACCAAATTTGAAGATAATCGAATATATTTTGGCATGCAATCCAACAAATATCTACAAAAATACAGAAATCCTAAGAAATTTACAAAGATAGGCACATTCAATTAATTATTTGACCGTTAGATTTGTTTAAATTGATATTAAAAGTGTTATGACAAAATTTAAAGATAATTGGGTATACTTTTACACGTAGCCCTACAAAATATCTATAAAAATACCGAAAATCTAAGGCATTTACAAAGATAGGCACTTTCAATTAATGATCCGACCGTTAGATTTGTTTAAATTTGTAAGAAAAGTGTTATGACCATATTTGAAGATAATCGGATATATATTTTGGCATGCAATCCAACAAATGTCTACAAAAGGACTGAAAACCTAAGGCATTTGCAAAGATAGGAACTTTCAATTAATGATTCGACCGTTAGATTTGTTTAAGTTGCTATGAAAAGTGTTATGACCAAATTTGAAGTTAATCAGAAATATTTTGGAATGCAATCCAACAAATGTCTACAAAAAGACCGAAAACCTAAGGCATTTAAAATGATAGGCACTTTCAATTAATGATCCGACCATTATATTTGTTTAAATTGCTAAGATAAGTGTTATGACCAAATTTGATGATAATCGGATATATTTTGGCATGCAATCCAACAAATATAAAAAAAAAATCGAAAAGCTAGGGCATTTGCTAAGATAGTCACTTTTTATTAATGATCCGACCGTTAGATTTGTTTCAATTTGCTAATAAAAGTGTTATGACTAAATTTGAAGATAATCGGATATATTTTGGCATGTAACCCAACAAATATCATCAAAAATACTGAAAACCTAAAGCATTTACAAATATAGGCACTTTGAATTAATGATCCGACCATTAATGATCCGACCATCAAAGATAGGCTGTTTCAATTAATGATCCGACCGTTAGATTTGTTTGATTTACTAACAAAAGTGTTATGACCAAATTCGAAGGTATTTACAAAATATCTACAAAAATACCAAAAATCTGAGGCATTTACAAGGATAGGCACATTCAATTAATGATCGGACCGTTAGATTTATTTAAATTGCTAATAAAAGTGTTATGACCAAATTTGAAGATAATCGGATATATTTTGGCATGCAATCCAACAAATATCAACAAAAATATCGAAATCCTAAGACATTTACAAAGATAAGCACTTTCAATTAGTGATGCGACCGTTAGATTTGTTTAATTTACTACAAAAAGTGTTATGACCCAGTTTGAAGTAAATCGGATATATTTTGGCATGCAATCAAACAAATGTCTATAAAAAGACCGAAAACCTAAGGCATTAACAAAGATAGGCAACTTTCAATTAATGATCCGACCGTTAGATTTGTTTAAATTACTATAAAAAGTGGTATCACCATGTTTGAAGTTAATCGGATATATTTTGGCATGCAGTCCAACAAATGTCTATAAAAAGACCGACTACCTAAGACAATTACAAAGTTTGGCACATTCAATTAATGCTTTGAACTTTAGATTTGTTTAAATTGATATTAAAAGTGTTATGACAAAATTTAAAGATAATTGGGTATACTTTTACTCGTAGCCGTACAAAATATCTACAAAAATACCGAAAATCTAAGAAATTTACAAAGATAGGCACTTTCAATTAATGATCCGACCGTTAGATTTGTTTAAATTTATAAGAAAAGTGTTATGACCATATTTGAAGATAATCGGATATATTTTGGCATGCAATCCAACAAATATCTACAAAAAGACTGAAAACCTAAGGCATTTGCAAAGATAGGAACTTTCATATTAATGATCCGACCGTTAGATTTGTTTAAGTTGCTATGAAAAGTGTTATGACCAAATTTGAAGTTAATCGAATATATTTTGGAATGCAATCCAACAAATGTCTATAAAAAGACCGAAAACCTAAGGCATTTACAATGATAGGCACTTTCAATTAATGATCGGAACGTTAGATTTGTTTAAACTTGCTATGAAAAGTGTTATGACCAAATTTGAAGATAATCGGATATATTTTGGCATGCAATCCAACAAATATCAACAAAAATACTGAAATCCTAAGACATTTATAAGGATAAACACTTTCAATTAATGATGTGACCGTTAGATTCGTTTAAATAGCTACGAAAAGTGTTATGTCCAAATATCTATAAAAATACCGAAAATCTAAGGCATTTACAAAGATAGGCACTTTCAATTAATGATCCGACCGTTAGATTTGTTTAAATTTGTAAGAAAAGTGTTATGACCATATTTGAAGATAATCGGATATATATTTTGGCATGCAATCCAACAAATATCTACAAAAAGGTCGAAAATCTAAGACATTTACAAAGATAAACACTTTTAATTAATGATCCGACCGTTGGATTTGTTTAAATTACTACAAAAAGTGTTATTACCAGGTTTGAAATTAATCGGACATATTTTTGAATGCAATCCAACAAATTTCTACAAAAAGAACGAAAACCTAAGGCATTTACAAAGATAGACACTTTTAATTAATGATCCGACCGTTGATTTGTTTAAATTATTACAAAAAGTGTTATGACCATGTTTGAAGTTAATCGGATATATTTTGGCACGCAACCCGAAAAAATGTCTACAAAAAGTCCGATAACCTAAGGCATTTACAAAGATAGGCACTTTCAATTAATGATCCGACCGTTAGATTTGTTTAAATTTGTAAGAAAAGTGTTATGACCATATTTGAAGATAATCGGATATATATTTTGGCATGCAATCCAACAAATGTCTACAAAAGGACTGAAAACCTAAGGCATTTGCAAAGATATGAACTTTCAATTAATTATCCGACCGTTAGATTTGTTTAAGTTGCTATGAAAAGTGTTATGACCAAATTTGAAGTTAATCAGAAATATTTTGGAATGCAATCCAACAAATGTCTACAAAAAGACCGAAAACCTAAGGCATTTAAAATGATAGGCACTTTCAATTAATGATCCGACCATTATATTTGTTTAAATTGCTAAGATAAGTGTTATGACCAAATTTGATGATAATCGGATATATTTTGGCATGCAATCCAATAAATAGAAAAAAAAAATCGAAAAGCTAGGGCATTTGCTAAGATAGTCACTTTTTATTAATGATCCGACCGTTAGATTTGTTTCAATTTGCTAATAAAAGTGTTATGACTAAATTTGAAGATTATCGGATATATTTTGGCATGTAACCCAACAAATATCATCAAAAATACTGAAAACCTAAAGCATTTACAAATATAGGCACTTTGAATTAATGATCCGACCATTAATGATCCGACCATCAAAGATAGGTCGTTTCAATTAATGATCCGAACCGTTAGATTTGTTTGATTTACTAACAAAAGTGTTATGACCAAATTCGAAGGTATTTACAAAATATCTACAAAAATACAAAAAATCTGAGGCATTTATAAGGATAGGCACATTTAATTAATGATCGAACCGTTAGATTTATTTAAATTGCTAATAATAGTGTTATGACCAAATTTGAAGATAATCGGATATATTTTGGCATGCAATCCAACAAATATCAACAAAAATATCGAAATCTTAAGACATTTACAAAGATAAGCACTTTCAATTAGTGATGCGACCGTTAGATTTGTTTAATTTACTACAAAAAGTGTTATGACCAAGTTTGAAGTAAATCGGATATATTTTGGCATGCAATCAAACAAATGTCTATAAAAAGACCGAAAACCTAAGGCATTTAAAAAGATAGGCAACTTTCAATTAATGATCCGACCGTTAGATTTGTTTAAATTACTACAAAAAGTGTTATCACCATGTTTGAAGTTAATCGGATATATTTTGGCATGCAATCCAACAAATATCAACAAAAATATCGAAATCCTAAGACATTTACAAAGATAAGCACTTTCAATTAGTGATGCGACCGTTAGATTTTTTTAATTTACTACAAAAAGTGTTATGACCAGGTTTGAAGTAAATCGGATATATTTTGGCATGCAATCAAACAAATGTCTATAAAAAGACCGACTACCTAAGACAATTACAAAGTTTGGCACATTCAATTAATTCTTTGACATTTAGATTTGTTTAAATTGATATTAAAAGTGTTATGACAAAATTTAAAGATAATTTGGTATAATTTTACACGTAGTCCTACAAAATATCTACAAAAATACCGAAAATCTAAGGTATTTACGAAGATAGACACGTTCAATTAATGATCCTACCGTTAGATTTGTTTAAATTTGTAAGAAAAGTGTTATGACCATATTTGAAGATAATCGGATATATATTTTGGCATGCAATCCAACAAATGTCTACAAAATGACTGAAAACCTAAGGCATTTGCAAAGATAGGAACTTTCAATTAATGATTCGACCGTTAGATTTGTTTAAGTTGCTATTAAAATTTTTATGACCAAATTTGAAGTCAATCAGAAATATTTTGGAATGCAATCCAACAAATGTTTACAAAAAGACCGAAAACTTAAGGCATTTAAAATGATAGGCACTTTCAATTAATGATCCGACCATTATATTTGTTTAAATTGCTAAGATAAGTGTTATGACCAAATTTGATGATAATCGGATATATTTTGGCATGCAATCCAACAAATATAAAAAAAAAAATCGAAAAGCTAGGGCATTTGCTAAGATAGTCACTTTTTATTAATGATCCGATCGTTAGATTTGTTTCAATTTGCTAATAAAAGTGTTATGACTAAATTTGATGATAATCGGATATATTTTGGCATGTAACCCAACAAATATCATCAAAAATACTGAAAACCTAAATCATTTACAAATATAAGCACTTTGAATTAATGATCCGACCACCAAAGATAGGCTGTTTCAATTAATGATCCGACCGTTAGATTTGTTTGATTTACTAACAAAAGTGTTATGACCAAATTCGAAGGTATTTACAAAATATCTACAAAAATACCAAAAATCTGAGGCATTTACAAGGATAGGCACATTCAATTAATGATCGGACCGTTAGATTTATTTAAATTGCTAATAAAAGTGTTATGACTAAATTTGAAGATAATCGGATATATTTTGGCATGCAATCCTACAAATATCAACAAAAATATCGAAATCCTAAGACATTTACAAAGATAAGCACTTTCAATTAGTGATGCGACCGTTAGATTTGTTTAATTTACTACAAAAAGTGTTATGACCAAGTTTGAAGTAAATCGGATATATTTTGGCATGCAATCAAACAAATGTCTATAAAAAGACCGAAAACCTAAGGCATTTACAAAGATAGGCAACTTTCAATTAATGATCCGACCGTTAGATTTGTTTAAATTACTACAAAAAGTGTTATGACCATGTTTGAAGTTAATCGGATATATTTTGGCATGCAGTCCAACAAATGTCTATAAAAAGTCCGACTACCTAAGACAATTACAAAGTTTGGCACATTCAATTAATGCCTTGACCTTTAGATTTGTTTAAATTGATATTAAAAGTGTTATGACAAAATTTAAAGATAATATGGTATACTTTTACACGTAGCCCTACAAAATATCTATAAAAATACCGAAAATCTAAGGCATTTACAAAGATAGGCACTTTCAATTAATGATCCGACCGTTAGATTCGTTTAAATTTATAAGAAAAGTCTTATGACCATATTTGAAGATAATCGGATATATTTTGGTATGCAATCCAACAAATGTCTACAAAAGGACTGAAAACCTAAGGCATTTGCAAAGATAGGAACTTTATATTAATGATCCGACCGTTAGATTTGTTTAAGTTGCTATGAAAAGTGTTATGACCAAATTTGAAGTTAATCTGAAATATTTTGGAATGCAATCCAACAAATGTCTACAAAAGGACCGAAAACCTAAGGCATTTACAATGATAGGCACTTTCAATTAATGATCGGAACGTTAGATTTGTTTAAACTTCTTTGAAAAGTGTTATGACCAAATTTGAAGATAATCGGATATATTTTGGCATGCAATCCAACAAATATCAGCAAAAATACGGAAATCCTAAGACATTTACAAGGATAAACACTTTCAATTAATGATGTGACCGTTAGATTTGTTTAAATAGCTACGAAAAGTGTTATGTCCAAATTTGAAGATAATCGGATATATTTTGGCATGCAATCCAACAAATATCTACAAAAAGGTCGAAAACCTAAGACATTTACAAAGATAAACACTTTTAATTAATGATCCGACCGTTGGATTTGTTTAAATTACTACAAAAAGTGTTATTACCAGGTTTGAAATTAATCGGACATATTTTTGAATGCAATCCAACAAATTTCTACAAAAAGAACGAAAACCTAAGGCATTTACAAAGATAGACACTTTTAATTAATGATCCGACCGTTGATTTGTTTAAATTATTACAAAAAGTGTTATGACCATGTTTGAAGTTAATCGGATATATTTTGGCATGCAACCCGAAAAAATGTCTACAAAAAGTCCGATAACCTAAGGCATTTCCAAAGATAGAAACTTTCAATTAATTATTTGACCGTTAGATTTGTTTAAATTGATATTAAAAGTGTTATGACAAAATTTGAAGATAATCGGGTATACTTTTACACGTTGCCCTACAAAATATCTAAAAAAATAACGAAAATCTAAGGAATTTACGAAGATAGGCACTTTCAATTAATGATCCGAACGTTAGATTTGTTTAAATTGCTACAAAAAGTGTTATGACCAAGTTTGAAGTTAATCGGATATATTTTGACATGTAATCCAACAAAATATCTACAAAATGACCGAAAACCTAAGGCATTTACAAAGATAGGCACTTTTAATTATTGATCCAACTGTTATATTTGTTTAAATTGATATAAAAGGTGTTATGACAAAATTAAATATAATCGGGTATACTTTATACGTAGTCCTACAAAATATCTACAAAATTACCGAAACTCTGAGGCATTTATGAAGATTGACACTTTCAATTAATGATCCGACCGTTAGATTTATTTAATTGCTAATAAAAGTGTTATGACCAAATTTGAAAATAATCGGATATATTTTGGCATGCAATGCAAAAAATATCAACAAAAATACTGAAATCCTAAGACATTTTCAAAGATAAGCACTTTCAATTAATGATGCGACCGTTAGATTTGTTTAAATTGCTACGAAAAGTGTTATGACCAAATTTGAAGATAATCGGATATATTTTGGCATGCAATCCAACAAAATGTCTACAAAAAGACCGAAAACCTAGGGCATTTACAAATACAGACACTTTCAATTAATGATCCGACCGTTAGATTTGTTTAAATTGGTAGGAAAAGTGTTATGACCAGATTTGAATATAATCGGATATATTTTGGCATGCAATCCACCAAATGTCTACAAAAAGACCGAAAACCTAAGGCATTTACGAAGATATGCACTTTCAATTAATGATCCGACCGTTAGATTTGTTTAAATTACTACAAAAAGTGTTATGACCAAGTTTGAAGTTAATAGGATATACTTTGGCATGCAATCCAACAAAATGTCTACAAAAAGACAAAAACCCTAAGGCATTTACAAAGATAGGCACTTTCAATTAATGATTTGATCGTTAGATTTGTTTAAATTGATATTAAAGGTGCTATGACAAAATTTGAAGATAATCAGGTACACTTTTACACGTAGTCCAACAAAATATCTACAAAAATACCGAAAATCTGAGGCATTTACAAAGATAGGCATATTCAATTAATGATCCGACCGTTAGATTTATTTAAATTGCTAATAAAAGTGTTATGACCAAATTTGAAGATATTCGGATATATTTTGGCATGCAATCCAACAAATATCAACAAAAATATCGAAATCCTAAGACATTTACAAATATAAGCACTTTCAATTAATGATGCGACCGTTAGATTTGTTTAAATTGCTATGAAAAGTGTTATGACCAAATTTGAAGATAATAAGATATATTTTGGCATGCAATCCAACAAAATGTCTACAAAAAGACCGAAAACCTAGGGCGTTTACAAATACAGACACTTTCAATTAATGATCTGATCGTTAGATTTGTTTAAATTGGTAGGAAAAGTGTTATGACCAGATTTGAATATAATCGGATATATTTTGGCATGCAATCCACCAAATGTCTACAAAAAGACCGAAAACCTAAGGTATTTACGAAGATATGCAATTTCGATTAATGATCCGACCGTTGGATTTGTTTAAATTACTACAAAAAGTGTTCTGACCAAGTTTGAAGATAATAGGATATACTTTAACATGCAATCCAACAAAATGTCTACAAAAAGACAAAAAACCTAAGGCATTTACAAAGATAGGCACTTTCAATTAATGATTTGACCGTTAGATTTGTTTAAATTGATATTAAAGGTGCTATGACAAAATTTGAAGATAATCGGGTACACTTTTACACGTAGTCCAACAAAATATCTACAAAAATACCGAAAATCTGAGGCATTTACAAAGATAGGCACATTCAATTAATGATCCGACCGTTAGATTTATTTAAATTTCTAATAAAAGTGTTATGACCAAATTTGAAGATATTCGGATATATTTTGGCATGCAATCCAACAAATATCAACAAAAATATCGAAATCCTAAGACATTTACAAAGATAAGCACTTTCAATTAGTGATGCGACCGTTAGATTTGTTTAATTTACTACAAAAAGTGTTATGACCAAGTTTGAAGTAAATCGGATATATTTTGGCATGCAATCAAACAAATGTCTATAAAAAGACCGAAAACCTAAGGCATTTACAAAGATAGGCACTTTCAATTAATGATCCGACCGTTAGATTTGTTTAAATTACTACAAAAAGTGTTATGACCATGTTTGAAGTTAATCGGATATATTTTGGCATGCAATCCAACAAATGTCTATAAAAAGACCGACTACCTAAGACAATTACAAAGTTTGGCACATTCAATTAATTCTTTGACCTTTAGATTTGTTTAAATTGATATTAAAAGTGTTATGACAAAATTTAAAGATAATCTGGTATACTTTTACATGTAGTCCTACAAAATATCTACAAAAATACCGAAAATCTAAGGTATTTACAAAGATAGGCACGTTCAATTAATGATCCGACCGTTAGATTTGTTTAAATTGCTATGAAAAGTGTTATGACCAAATTTGAAGATAATCGAATATATTTTGGCATGCAATCCAACAAATATCTACAAAAATACCGAAATCCTAAGACATTTACAAAGATAGGCACATTCAATTAATTATTTGACCGTTAGATTTGTTTAAATTGATATTAAAAGTGTTATGACAAAATTTAAAGATAATTGGGTATACTTTTACACGTAGCCCTACAAAATATCTATAAAAATACCGAAAATCTAAGGCATTTACAAAGATAGGCACTTTCAATTAATTATCCGACCGTTAGATTTGTTTAAGTTGCTATGAAAAGTGTTATGACCAAATTTGAAGTTAATCAGAAATATTTTGGAATGCAATCCAACAAATGTCTACAAAAAGACCGAAAACCTAAGGCATTTAAAATGATAGGCACTTTCAATTAATGATCCGACCATTATATTTATTTAAATTGTTTAGATAAGTGTTATGACCAAATTTGATGATAATCGGATATATTTTGGCATGCAATCCAAAAAATATAAAAAAAAAATCGAAAAGCTAGGGCATTTGCTAAGATAGGCACTTTTTATTAATGATCCGACCGTTAGATTTGTTTCAATTTGCTAATAAAAGTGTTATGACTAAATTTGAAGATAATCGGATATATTTTGGCATGTAACCCAACAAATATCATCAAAAATACTGAAAACCTAAAGCATTTACAAATATAGGCACTTTGAATTAATGATCCGACCATCAATGATCCGACCATCAAAGATAGGCTGTTTCAATTAATGATCCAACCGTTAGATTTGTTTGATTTACTAACAAAAGTGTTATGACCAAATTCGAAGGTATTTACAAAATATCTACAAAAATACCAAAAATATGAGACATTTACAAGGATAGACACATTCAATTAATGATCGAACCGTTAGATTTATTTAAATTGCTAATAAAAGTGTTATGACCAAATTTGAAGATAATCGGATATATTTTGGCATGCAATCCAACAAATATCAACAAAAATATCGAAATCCTAAGACATTTACAAAGATAAGCACTTTCAATTAGTGATGCGACCGTTAGATTTGTTTAATTTACTGCAAATAGTGTTATGACCAAGTTTGAAGTAAATCGGATATATTTTGGCATGCATTCAAACAAATGTCTATAAAATGACCGAAAACCTAAGGCATTTACAAAGATAGACACTTTCAATTAATGATTCGACCGTTAGATTTGGTTAAATTTCTACAAAAAGTGTTATGGCCATGTTTGAAGTTAATCGTATATATTCTGGCATTCAGTCCAACAAATGTCTATAAAAAGACCGACTACCTAAGACAATTACAAAGTTTGGCACATTCAATTAATTCTTTGACCTTTAGATTTGTTTAAATTGATATTAAAAGTGTTATTACAAAATTTAAAGATAATCTGGTATACTTTTACAAGTAGTCCTACAAAATATCTACAAAAATACCGAAAATCTAAGGTATTTACAAAGATAGGCACGTTCAATTAATGATCCGACCGTTAGATTTGTTTAAATTGTTATGAAAAGTGTTATGACCAAATTTGAAGATAATCGAATATATTTTGGCATGTAATCCAACAAATATCTACAAAAATACAGAAATCCTAAGACATTTACAAAGATAGGCACATTCAATTAATTATTTGACCGTTAGATTTGTTTAAATTGATATTAAAAGTGTTATGACAAAATTTAAAGATAATTGGGTATACTTTTACACGTAGCCCTACAAAATATCTATAAAAATACCGAAAATCTAAGGCATTTACAAAGATAGGCACTTTCAATTAATGATCCGACCGTTAGATTTGTTTAAATTTGTAAGAAAAGTGTTATGACCATATTTGAAGATAATCGGATATATATTTTGGCATGCAATCCAACAAATGTCTACAAAAGGACTGAAAACCTAAGGCATTTGCAAAGATAGGAACTTTCAATTAATGATCCGACCGTTAGATTTGTTTAAGTTGCTATGAAAAGTGTTATGACCAAATTTGAAGTTAATCAGAAATATTTTGGAATGCAATCCAACAAATGTCTACAAAAAGACCGAAAACCTAAGGCATTTAAAATGATAGGCACTTTCAATTAATGATCCGACCATTATATTTGTTTAAATTGCTAAGATAAGTGTTATGACCAAATTTGATGATAATCGAATATATTTTGGCATGCAATCCAACAAATATAAAAAAAAATCGAAAAGCTAGGGCATTTGCTAAGATAGACACTTTTTATTAATGATCCGACCGTTAGATTTGTTTCAATTTGCTAATAAAAGTGTTATGACTAAATTTGAAGATAATCGGATATATTTTGGCTTGTAACCCAACAAATATCATCAAAAATACTGAAAACCTAAAGCATTTACAAATATAGGCACTTTGAATTAATGATCCGACCATCAAAGATAGACTGTTTCAATTAATGATCCGACCGTTAGATTTGTTTGATTTACTAACAAAAGTGTTATGACCAAATTCGAAGGTATTTACAAGGATAGGCACATTCAATTAATGATCGGACCGTTAGATTTATTTAAATTGCTAATAAAAGTGTTATGACCAAATTTGAAGATAATCGGATATATTTTGGCATGCAATCCAACAAATATCAACAAAAATATCGAAATCCTAAGACATTTACAAAGATAAGCACTTTCAATTAGTGATGCGACCGTTAGAATTGTTTAATTTATTACAAAAAGTGTTATGACCAAGTTTGAAGTATATCGGATATATTTTGGCATGCAATCAAACAAATGTCTATAAAAAGACCGAAAACCTAAGGCATTTACAAAGATAGGCAACTTTCAATTAATGATCCGACCGTTAGATTTGTTTATATTACTACAAAAAGTGTTATCACCATGTTTGAAGTTAATCGGATATATTTTGGCATGCAATCCAACAAATATCAACAAAAATATCGAAATCCTAACACATTTACAAAGATAAGTACTTTCAATTAGTGATGCGACCGTTAGATTTTTTTAATATACTACAAAAAGTGTTATGACCAAGTTTGAAGTAAATCGGATATATTTTGGCATGCAATCAAACAAATGTCTATAAAAAGACCGACTACCTAAGACAATTACAAAGTTTGGCACATTAAATTAATTCTTTGACCTTTAGATTTGTTTAAATTGATATTAAAAGTTTTATGACAAAATTTAAAGATAATTTGGTATACTTTTACGCGTAGTCCTACAAAATATCTACAAAAATACCGAAAATCTAAGGTATTTACAAAGATAGGCACGTTCAATTAATGATCCGACCGTTAGATTTGTTTAAATTGCTATGAAAAGTGTTATGACCAAATTTGAAGATAATCGAATATATTTTGGCATGCAATCCAACAAATATCTACAAAAATACAGAAATCCTAAGACATTTACAAAGATAGGCACATTCAATTAATTATTTGACCGTTAGATTTGTTTAAATTGATATTAAAAGTGTTATGACAAAATTTAAAGATAATTGGGTATACTTTTACACGTAGCCCTACAAAATATCTATAAAAATACCGAAAATCTAAGGCATTTACAAAGATAGGCACTTTCAATTAATGATCCGACCGTTAGATTTGTTTAAATTTGTAAGAAAAGTGTTATGACCATATTTGAAGATAATCGGATATATATTTTGGCATGCAATCCAACAAATGTCTACAAAAGGACTGAAAACCTAAGGCATTTGCAAAGATAGGAACTTTCAATTAATGATTCGACCGTTAGATTTGTTTAAGTTGCTATGAAAAGTGTTATGACCAAATTTGAAGTTAATCAGAAATATTTTGGAATGCAATCCAACAAATGTCTACAAAAAGACCGAAAACCTAAGGCATTTAAAATGATAGACACTTTCAATTAATGATCCGACCATTATATTTGTTTAAATTGCTAAGATAAGTGTTATGACCAAATTTGATGATAATAGGATATATTTTGCCATGCAATCCAACAAATATAAAAAAAAAATCAAAAAGCTAGGGCATTTGCTAAGATAGTCACTTTTTATTAATGATCCGACCGTTAGATTTGTTTCAATTTGCTAATAAAAGTGTTATGACTAAATTTGAAGATAATCGGATATATTTTGGCATGTAACCCAACAAATATCATCAAAAATACTGAAAACCTAAAGCATTTACAAATATAGGCACTTTGAATTAATTATCCGACCATTAATGATCCGACCATCAAAGATAGGCTGTTTCAATTAATGATCCGACCGTTAGATTTGTTTGATTTACTAACAAAAGTGTTATGACCAAATTCGAAGGGATTTACAAAATATCTACAAAAATACCAAAAATCTGAGGCATTTACAAGGATAGGCACATTCAATTAATGATCGGACCGTTAGATTTATTTAAATTGCAAATAAAAGTGTTATGACCAAATTTGAAGATAATCGGATATATTTTGGCATGCAATCCAACAAATATCAACAAAAATATCAAAATCCTAAGACATTTACAAAGATAGGCACTTTCAACTAGTGATGCGACCGTTAGATTTGTTTAAATTGCTACGAAAAGTGTTATGACCAAATTTGAAGATAATAAGATATATTTTGGCATGCAATCCAACAAAATGTCTACAAAAAGACCGAAAACCTAGGGCGTTTACAAATACAGACACTTTCAATTGATGATCTGACCGTTAGATTTGTTTAAATTTGTAGGAAAAGTGCTATGACCATATTTGAATATAATCGGATATATTTTGGCATGCAATCCACCAAATGTCTACAAAAAGACCGAAAACCTAAGGCATTTACGAAGATATGCACATTCAATTAATGATCCGACCGTTAGATTTGTTTAAATTACTACAAAAAATGTTATGACCAAGTTTGAAGTTAATAGGATATATTTTGGCATGCAATCCAACAAAATGTCTACAAAAAGACAAAAAACCTAAGGCATTTACAAAGTTAGGCACTTTCAATTAATGATTTGACCGTTTGATTTGTTTAAATTGATATTAAAGGTGCTATGACAGAATTTGATGGTAATCAGGTACACTTTTACACGTAGTCCAACAAATTATCTACAAAAATACCGAAAATCTGAGGCATTTAAAAAGATAGGCACATTCAATTAATGATCCGACCGTTAGATTTATTTAAATTTCTAATAAAAGTGTTATGACCAAATTTGAAGATATTCGGATATATTTTGGCATGCAATCCAACAAATATCAACAAAAACATCGAAATCCTAAGACATTTACAAAGATAAGCACTTTCAATTAGTGATGCGACCGTTAGATTTGTTTAATTTACTACAAAAAGTGTTATGACCAAGTTTGAAGTAAATCGGATATATTTTGGCATGCAATCAAACAAATGTCTATAAAAAGACCGAAAACCTAAGGCATTTACAAAGATAGGCACTTTCAATTAATGATCCGACCGTTAGATTTGTTTAAATTACTACAAAAAGTGTTATGGCCATGTTTGAAGTTAATCGGATATATTGTGGCATTCAGTCCAACAAATGTCTATAAAAAGACCGACTACCTAAGACAATTACAAAGTTTGGCACATTCAATTAATTCTTTGACCATTAGATTTGTTTAAATTGATATTAAAAGTGTTATGACAAAATTTAAAGATAATCTGGTATACTTTTACACGTAGTCCTACAAAATATCTACAAAAATACCGAAAATCTAAGGTATTTACAAAGATAGGCACGTTCAATTAATGATCCGACCGTTAGATTTGTTTAAATTGTTATGAAAAGTGTTATGACCAAATTTGAAGATAATCGAATATATTTTGGCATGCAATCCAACAAATATCTACAAAAATACAGAAATCCTAAGACATTTACAAAGATAGGCACATTCAATTAATTATTTGACCGTTAGATTTGTTTAAATTGATATTAAAAGTGTTATGACAAAATTTAAAGATAATTGGGTATACTTTTACACGTAGCCCTACAAAATATCTATAAAAATACCGAAAATCTAAGGCATTTACAAAGATACGCACTTTCAATTAATGATCCGACCGTTAGATTTGTTTAAATTTGTAAGAAAAGTGTTATGACCATATTTGAAGATAATCGGATATATATTTTGGCATGCAATCCGACAAATGTCTACAAAAGGACTGAAAACCTAAGGCATTTGCAAAGATAGGAACTTTCAATTAATTATCCGACCGTTAGATTTGTTTAAGTTGCTATGAAAAGTGTTATGACCAAATTTGAAGTTAATCAGAAATATTTTGGAATGCAATCCAACAAATGTCTACAAAAAGACCGAAAACCTAAGGCATTTAAAATGATAGGCACTTTCAATTAATGATCCGACCATTATATTTGTTTAAATTGCTAAGATAAGTGTTATGACCAAATTTGATGATAATCGGATATATTTTGGCATGCAATCCAACAAATATAAAAAAAAATCAAAAAGCTAGGGCATTTGCTAAGATAGGCACTTTTTATTAATGATCCGACCGTTAGATTTGTTTCAATTTGCTAATAAAAGTGTTATGACTAAATTTGAAGATAATCGGATATATTTTGGCTTGTAACCCAACAAATATCATCAAAAATACTGAAAACCTAAAGCATTTACAAATATAGGCACTTTGAATTAATGATCCGACCATTAATGATCCGACCATCAAAGATAGGCTGTTTCAATTAATGATCCGACCGTTAAATTTGTTTGATTTACTAACAAAAGTGTTATGACCAAATTCGAAGATATTCGGATATATTTTGGCATGCAATCCAACAAATATTAACAAAAATATCGAAATCCTAAGACATTTACAAATATAAGCACTTTCAATTAATGATGCGACCGTTAGATTTTTTTAAATTGCTACGAAAAGTGTTATGACCAAATTTGAAGATAATAAGATATATTTTGGCATGCAATCCAACAAAATGTCTACAAAAAGACCGAAAACCTAGGGCGTTTACAAATACAGACACTTTCAATTAATGATCTGACCGTTAGATTTGTTTAAATTGGTAGGAAAAGTGTTACGACCAGATTTGAATATAATCGGATATATTTTGGCATGCAATCCACCAAATGTCTACAAAAAGACCGAAAACCTAAGGCATTTACGAAGATATGCACATTCAATAAATGATCCGATCGTTAGATTTGTTTAAATTACTACAAAAAATGTTATGACCATGTTTGAAGTTAATAGGATATATTTTGGCATGTAATCCAACAAAATGTCTACAAAAAGACAAAAAACCTAAGGCATTTACAAAGTTAGGCACTTTCAATTAATGATTTGACAGTTAGATTTGTTTAAATTAATATTAAAGATGCTATGACAGAATTTGAAGATAATCGAGTACACTTTTACACGTAGTCCAACAAAATATCTACAAAAATACCGAAAATCTGAGGCATTTAAAAAGATAGGCACATTCAATTAATGATCCGAATCGTTAGATTTATTTAAATTGCTAATAAAAATGTTATGACCAAATTTGAAGATATTCGGATATATTTTGGCATGCAATCCAACAAATATCAACAAAAACATCGAAATCCTAAGACATTTACAAAGATAAGCACTTTCAATTAGTGATGCGACCGTTAGATTTGTTTAATTTACTAGAAAAAGTGTTATGACCAAGTTTGAAGTAAATCGGATATATTTTGGCATGCAATCAAACAAATGTCTAATAAAAAGACCGAAAACCTAAGGCATTTACAAAGATAGGCACTTTCAATTAATGATCCGACTCGTTAGATTTGTTTAAATTACTACAAAAGTGTTATGGCCATGTTTGAAGTTAATCGATATATTTGGCATTCAATCCAACAAATGTCTATAAAAAGACCGACTACCTAAGACAATTACAAAGTTTGGCACATTCAATTAATTCTTTGACCTTTAGATTTGTTTAAATTGATATTAAAAGTGTTATGACAAAATTTAAAGATAATCTGGTATACTTTTACACGTAGTCCTACAAAATATCTACAAAAATACCGAAAATCTAAGGTATTTACAAAGATAGGCACGTTCAATTAATGATCCGACCGTTAGATTTGTTTAAATTGCTATGAAAAGTGTTATGACCAAATTTGAAGATAATCGAATATATTTTGGCATGCAATCCAACAAATATCTACAAAAATACCGAAATCCTAAGACATTTACAAAGATAGGCACATTCAATTAATTATTTGACCGTTAGATTTGTTTAAATTGATATTAAAAGTGTTATGACAAAATTTAAAGATAATTGGGTATACTTTTACACGTAGCCCTACAAAATATCTATAAAAATACCGAAAATCTAAGGCATTTACAAAGATAGGCACTTTCAATTAATGATCCGACCGTTAGATTTGTTTAAATTTGTAAGAAAAGTGTTATGACCATATTTGAAGATAATCGGATATATATTTTGGCATGCAATACAACAAATGTCTACAAAAGGACTGAAAACCTAAGGCATTTGCAAAGATAGGAACTTTCAATTTATGATCCGACCGTCAGATTTGTTTAAGTTGCTATGAAAAGTGTTATGACCAAATTTGAAGTTAATCAGAAATATTTTGGAATGCAATCCAACAAATGTCTACAAAAAGACCGAAAACCTAAGGCATTTAAAATGATAGGCACTTTCAATTAATGATCCGACCATTATATTTGTTTAAATTGCTAAGATTAGTGTTATGACCAAATTTGATGATAATCGGATATATTTTGGCATGCAATCCAACAAATATAAAAAAAAATATCGAAAAGCTGGGGCATTTGCTAAGATAGGCACTTTAAATTAATGATCCGACCGTTAGATGTGTTTCAATTTGCTAATAAAAGTGTTATGACTAAATTTGAAGATAATCGGATATATTTTGGCATGTAACCCAACAAATATCATCAAAAATACTGAAAACCTAAAGCATTTACAAAGATAGGCACTTTGAATTAATGATCCGACCATCAAAGATAGGCTGTTTCAATTAATGATCCGACCGTTAGATTTGTTTGATTTACTAACAAAAGTGTTATGACCAAATTCGAAGGTAATCGAATATATTTTGGTATTCAATCCAACAAATATCGACAAAAATACCGAAAACCTAAGGCATTTACAAATATAGGCACTTTAAATTAATGATCCGACCGTTAGATTTGTTTAAAATTCTAATGAAAGTGTTATGACCAAATTTGAAGATAATCGAAATTATTTTGGTAGGCAATCCAACAAATTTCAACAAAAATACCGAAAACCTAAGGCATTTACCAATATAGGCACTTTAAATGAAAGATCCGATCGATGATTTTATTTAAATTGTTATGAAAAGTGTTATGTCCAAATTTGAAGATAATCGGATATATTTTGGCATGCAATCCAACAAATGTCTACAAAAAGACCGAAAACCTAAGGCATTTACGAAGATATGCACATTCAATAAATGATCCGATCGTTAGATTTGTTTAAATTACTACAAAAATTGTTATGACCATGTTTGAAGTTAATAGGATATATTTTGGCATGTAATCCAACAAAATGTCTACAAAAAGACAAAAAACCTAAGGCATTTACAAAGTTAGGCACTTTCAATTAATGATTTGACAGTTAGATTTGTTTAAATTAATATTAAAGGTGCTATGACAGAATTTGAAGATAATCGAGTACACTTTTACACGTAGTCCAACAAAATATCTACAAAAATACCGAAAATCTGAGGCATTTAAAAAGATAGGCACATTCAATTAATGATCCGACCGTTAGATTTATTTAAATTGCTAATAAAAATGTTATGACCAAATTTGAAGATATTCGGATATATTTTGGCATGCAATCCAACAAATATCAACAAAAACATCGAAATCCTAAGACATTTACAAAGATAAGCACATTCAATTAGTGATGCGACCGTTAGATTTGTTTAATTTACTACAAAAAGTGTTATGACCAAGTTTGAAGTAAATCGGATATATTTTGGCATGCAATCAAACAAATGTTAATAAAAAGACCGAAAACCTAAGGCATTTACAAAGATAGGCACTTTCAATTAATGATCCGACTAGTTAGATTTGTTTAAATTACTACAAAAAGATAATGGATATATTTTGGCATTCAATCCAACAAATGTCTATAAAAAGACCGACTACCTAAGACAATTACAAAGTTTGGCACATTCAATTAATTCTTTGACCTTTAGATTTGTTTAAATTGATATTAAAAGTGTTATGACAAAATTTAAAGATAATCTGGTATACTTTTACACGTAGTCCTACAAAATATCTACAAAAATACCGAAAATCTAAGGTATTTACAAAGATAGGCACGTTCAATTAATGATCCGACCATTAGATTTGTTTAAATTGCTATGAAAAGTGTTATGACCAAATTTGAAGATAATCGAATATATTTTGGCATGCAATCCAACAAATATCTACAAAAATACCGAAATCCTAAGACATTTACAAAGATAGGCACATTCAATTAATTATTTGACCGTTAGATTTGTTTAAATTGATATTAAAAGTGTTATGACAAAATTTAAAGATAATTGGGTATACTTTTACACGTAGCCCTACAAAATATCTATAAAAATACCGAAAATCTAAGGCATTTACAAAGATAGGCACTTTCAATTAAAGATCCGACCGTTAGATTTGTTTAAATTTGTAAGAAAAGTGTTATGACCATATTTGAAGATAATCGGATATATATTTTGGCATGCTATACAACAAATGTCTACAAAAGGACTGAAAACCTAAGGCATTTGCAAAGATAGGAACTTTCAATTAATGATCCGACCTTTAGATTTGTTTAAGTTGCTATGAAAAGTGTTATGACCAAATTTGAAGTTAATCGGAAATATTTTGGAATGCAATCCAACAAATGTCTACAAAAAGACCGAAAACCTAAGGCATTTAAAATGATAGGCACTTTCAATTAATGATCCGACCATTATATTTGTTTAAATTGCTAAGATAAGTGTTATGACCAAATTTGATGATAATCGGATATATTTTGGCATGCAATCCAACAAATATAAAAAAAAATATCGAAAAGCTAGGGCATTTGCTAAGATAGGCACTTTAAATTAATGATCCGACCGTTAGATTTGTTTCAATTTGCTAATAAAAGTGTTATGACTAAATTTGAAGATAATCGGATATATTTTGGCATGTAACCCAACAAATATCATCAAAAATACTGAAAACCTAAAGCATTTACAAATATAGGCACTTTGAATTAATGATCCGACCATCAAAGATAGGCTGTTTCAATTAATGATCCGACCGTTAGATTTGTTTGATTTACTAACAAAAGTGTTATGACCAAATTCGAAGGTAATCGAATATATTTTGGTATTCAATCCAACAAATATCGACAAAAATACCGAAAACCTAAGGCATTTACAAATATAGGCACTTTAAATTAATGATCCGACCGTTAGATTTGTTTAAAATTCTAATGAAAGTGTTATGACCAAATTTGAAGATAATCGAAATTATTTTGGTAGGCAATCCAACAAATTTCAACAAAAATACCGAAAACCTAAGGCATTTACCAATATAGGCACTTTAAATGAAAGATCCGATCGTTGATTTTATTTAAATTGTTATGAAAAGTGTTATGTCCAAATTTGAAGATAATCGGATATATTTTGGCATGCAATCCAACAAATGTCTACAAAAAGATCGAAAATCTAAGACATTTACAAAGATAGACACATTTAATTAATGATATGACCGTTAGATTTGTTTAAATTACTACAAAAAGTGTTATGACCATGTTTGATGTTAATCAGATATATTTTGGCATGCAATACAACAAATATCAGCAAAAATACTGAAATCCTAAGACATTTACAAGGATAAACACTTTCAATTAACGATGCGACCGTTAGATTTGTTTAAATAGCTACGAAAAGTGTTATATCCCAATTTGAGGATAATCGGATATATTTTGGCATGCAATCCAACAAATGTCTACAAAAAGATCGAAAACCTAAGACATTTACAAAGATAAGCACTTTTAATTAATGATCCGACCGTTTGAGTTGTTTACATTACAACAAAAAGTGTTATTACCAAGTTTGAAATTAATCGGACATATTTTTCAATGCAATCTAACAAATTTCTACAAAAAGACCGAAAACCTAAGGCATTTACAAAGATAGGCACATTCAATTAATTATTTGACCGTTAGATTTGTTTAAATTGATATTAAAAGTGTTATGACAAAATTTAAAGATAATTGGGTATACTTTTACACGTAGCCCTACAAAATATCTATAAAAATACCGAAAATCTAAGGCATTTACAAAGATAGGCACTTTCAATTAATGATCCGACCGTTAGATTTGTTTAAATTTGTAAGAAAAGTGTTATGACCATATTTGAAGATAATCGGATATATATTTTGGCATGCAATCCAACAAATGTCTACAAAAGGACTGAAAACCTAAGGCATTTGCAAAGATAGGAACTTTCAATTAATGATCCGACTCGTTAGATTTGTTTAAGTTGCTATGAAAAGTGTTATGACCAAATTTGAAGTTAATCGGAAATATTTTGGAATGCAATCCAACAAATGTCTACAAAATGACCGAAAACCTAAGGCATTTAAAATGATAGGCACTTTCAATTAATGATCCGACCATTATATTTGTTTAAATTGCTAAGATAAGTGTTATGACCAAATTTGATGATAATCGGATATATTTTGGCATGCAATCCAACAAATATAAAAAAAATATCGAAAAGCTAGGGCATTTGCTAAGATAGACACTTTAAATTAATGATCCGAACGTTAGATTTGTTTCAATTTGCTAATAAAAGTGTTATGACTAAATTTGAAGATAATCGGATATATTTTGGCATGTAACCGAACAAATATCATCAAAAATACTGAAAACCTAAAGCATTTACAAATATAGGCACTTTGAATTAATGATTCGACCATCAAAGATAGGCTGTTTCAATTAATGATCCGACCGTTAGATTTGTTTGATTTACTAACAAAAGTGTTATGACCAAATTCGAAGGTAATCGAATATATTTTGGTATTCAATCCAACAAATATCGACCAAAATACCAAAAACCTAAGGCATTTACAAATATAGGCAATTTAAACTAATGATCCGACTGTTAGATTTGTTTAAAATTCTAATGAAAGTGTTATGACCAAATTTGAAGATAATCGAATATATTTTGGTAGGCAATCCAACAAATTTCAACAAAAATACCGAAAACCTAAGGCATTTACCAATATAGGCACTTTAAATGAAAGATCCGATCGTTGATTTTATTTAAATTGTTATGAAAAGTGTTATGTCCAAATTTGAAGATAATCGGATATATTTTGGCATGCAATCCAACAAATGTCTACAAAAAGATCGAAAACCTAAGACATTTACAAAGATAAGCACTTTTAATTAATGATCCGACCGTTTGAGTTGTTTACATTACAACAAAAAGTGTTATTACCAAGTTTGAAATTAATCGGACATATTTTTCAATGCAATCCAACAAATTTCTAAAAAAAGATCGAAAACCTAAGGCATTTACAAAGATAGGAACTTTTAATTAATGTTCCAACCGTTGATTTGTTTAAATTACTACAAAAAGTGTTATGACCATGTTTGAAGTTAATCGAATATATTTTGGCATGCAACCCGAAAAAATGTCTACAAAAATTCCGATAACCTAAGGCATTTCCAAAGATAGACACATTCAATTAATGATTTGACCGTTAGATTTGTTTAAATTAATATTAAAGGTGCTATGACAAAATTTGAAGATAATCGGGTACACTTTTACACGTAGTCCAACAAAATATCTACAAAAATACCAAAAATTTGAGGCATTTACAAAGATAGGCACATTCAATTAATGATCGGACCGTTAGATTTATTTAAATTGCTAATAAAAGTGTTATGACCAAATTTGAAGATAATCGGATATATTTTGGCATGCAATCCAACAAATATCAACAAAAATATCGAAATCATAAGACATTTACAAAGATAAGTACTTTCAATTAGTGATGCGACCGTTAGATTTGTTTAATTTACTACAAAAAGTGTTATGACCAAGTTTGAAGTAAATCGGATATATTTTGGCATGCAATCAAACAAATGTCTATAAAAAGACCGAAAACCTAAGGCATTTACAAAGATAGACACTTTCAATTAATGATCCGACCGTTAGATTTGTTTAAATTACTACAAAAAGTGTTATGACCATGTTTGAAGTTAATCGGATATATTTTGACTTGCAGTCCAACAAATGTCTATAAAAAGACCGACTACCTAAGACAATTACAAAGTTTGGCACATTCAATTAATGCTTTGACCTTTAGATTTGTTTAAATTGATATTAAAAGTGTTATGACAAAATTTAAAGATAATCTGGTATACTTTTACACGTTGTCCTACAAAATATCTACAAAAATACCGAAAATATAAGGTATTTACAAAGATAGGCACATTCAATTAATGATCCGACCGTTAGATTTGTTTAAATTGCTATGAAAAGTGTTATGACCAAATTTGAAGATAATCGAATATATTTTGGCATGCAATCCAACAAATATCTACAAAAATACCGAAATCCTAAGACATTTACAAAGATAGGCACATTCAATTAATTATTTGACCGTTAGATTTGTTTAAATTGATATTAAAAGTGTTATGACAAAATTTGAAGATAATCGGGTATACTTTTACACGTTGTCCTACAAAATATCTAAAAAAATAACGAAAATCTAAGGAATTTACAAAGATAGGCACTTTCAATTAATGATCCGAACGTTAGATTTGTTTAAATTGCTACAAAAAGTGTTATGACCAAGTTTGAAGTTAATCGGATATATTTTGACATGCAATCCAACAAAATGTCTACAAAATGACCGAAAACCTAAGGCATTTACAAAGATAGGCACTTTCAATTAATGATCCGACTGTTATATTTGTTTAAATTGATATAAAAGGTGTTATGACAAAATTAAATATAATCGGGTATACTTTATACGTAGTCCTACAAAATATCTACAAAATTACCGAAACTACGAGGCATTTATGAAGATTGGCACTTTCAATTAATGATCCGACCGTTAGATTTATTTAATTGCTAATAAAAGTGTTATGACCAAATTTGAAAATAATCGGATATATTTTGGCATGCAATGCAAAAAATATCAACAAAAATACTGAAATCCTAAGACATTTACAAAGATAAGCACTTTCAATTAATGATGCGACCGTTAGATTTGTTTAAATTGCTACGAAAAGTGTTATGACCAAATTTGAAGATAATCGGATATATTTTGGCATGCAATCCAACAAAATGTCTACAAAAAGACCGAAATCCTAGGGCATTTACAAAGATAGGCAACTTTCAATTAATGATCCGACCGTTAGATTTGTTTAAATTACTACAAAAAGTGTTATGACCAAGTTTGAAGTTAATCGGATATATTTTGGCATGCAATCCAACAAATGTCTATAAAAAGACCGAATACCTAAGACAATTACAAAGTTTGGCACATTCAATTAATGATCTTGACCTTTAGATTTGTTTAAATTGATATTAAAAGTGTTATGACAAAATTTAAAGATAATTGGCTATACTTTTACACGTAGCCCTACAAATGCCTACAAAAAGACCGAAAACCTAGGGCATTTACAAATACAGACACTTTCAATTAATGATCCGACCGTTAGATTTGTTTAAATTGTTATAAAAAGTGTTATGACCAAATTTGAAGATAATCGGATATATTTTCGCATGCAATCCAACAAATGTCTACAAAAAGACCGAAAACCTAAGGCATTTACAAAGATAGGCACTTTCAATTAATGATCCGACCGTTAGATTTGTTTAAATTATTATAAAAAGTGTTATGACCAAATTTGAAGATAATCGGATATATTTTGGCATGCAATCCAACAAATGTCTGCATAAAGACCGAAAACCTAAGGCATTTACAAAGATAGGCACCTTCAATTAATGATTTGACCGTTAGATTTGTTTAAATTGATATTAAAAGTGTTATGACAAAATTTGAAGATAATCGGGTATACTTTTAGCACGTAGTCCAACAAAATATCTACAAAAATACCGAAAATCTAAGGCATTTACAAAGATAGGCACATTCAATTAATGATCCGACCGTTAGATTTGTTTAAATTGCTAACAAAAGTGTTATGACCAAATTTGAAGATAATCGGATATATTTTGGCATGCAATCCAACAAATATCAACAAAAATATCGAAATCCTAAGACATTTACAAAGATAAGCACTTTCAATTAATGATCCGACCGTTAGATTTGTTTAAATTGCTACGAAAAATGTTATGACCAAATTTGAAGATAATCGGATATATTTTGGCATGCAATCCAACAAAATGTCTACAAAAATGACCGAAAACCTAAGGCATTTACAAAGATAGGCACTTTCAATTAATGATCCGACCGTTAGATTTGTTTAAATAGCTACGAAAAGTGTTATGACCAAATTTGATGATAATCGGATATATTTTGGCATGCAATCCAACAAATTTCAGCAAAAATATCGAAAACCTAAGGCATTTACAAATATAGGCACTTTAAATTAATGATCCGACCGTTAGATTTGTTTCAATTTGCTAATAAAAGTGTTATGACTAAATTTGAAGATAATCGGATATATTTTGGCATGTAACCCAACAAATATCATCAAAAATACTGAAAACCTAAAGCATTTACAAATATAGGCACTTTGAATTAATGATCCGACCATTAATGATCCGACCATCAAAGATAGGCTGTTTCAATTAATGATC